>BCGL01000005.1:669493-803739 GCA_001599255.1 Wenyingozyma succiphila | reverse complement strand
GAAGGCTCAAGTACTGAAGGCTCAAGTACTGATCATGGTAACAGTGGTCACTACAGCATTGACTTCTTAAACACTGACCACTCAAGTACCGAAGGTTCAAGTGCTGAAGGCTCAAGTACTGACCAGTCAGGTGCTGATCATGGTAACAGTGGTGACTACAGCATTGACTTCTTAAACACTGACTACTCAAAAGGCGAGAAATCACCTGAGCAACCAAGTGCCGAGAAATCGGCTGCTAATCAAGCAAGCCACGAATTACCAGTTGAAGCACCTATTTGAAAAAGAAACAACAAATGGGTAAATTAGATGATGCATGTTTTTAACCCACCAATTTATTATTTATGATTGGCATATTGCCGAAACTTAATTCCACTTAATGTTAATGGGTCATTGTTAATGGGTCATTGGGGCGATAAAAAAATTCGACACAGAGATACTAATACTGATGATTGAATTCTTAACTGCGTACCTTGCCACTCATTACTTACAAAAAGGTTGAACAACCTTTCTAATTTCTATACGGTCATTTGAAGTCTTTAGAGTGAAAACTTTGAATGCCTGTATAATGAGGTGTTTGTCCTCACAGCATCACTCATCTTCCCCGCGCAGTTATTGCATTAAGTTTGACTTTCCAAACAATAAAACGGCGCGAGGAGGCAAACAATTTTTTAGGAAATTGTGTAATATTATTGATACATATGTACTGCATTGTACACGCATAATTATTATTGAATTTAGATTGTAAATGCACATCAAAGTAAATAGAGTTTGACAGATGTTAATTAATCGCGAAGAGAGCCGCAAAAGGAACACAAGATCAAAAATTGCGCAAACGAGACCTGGAGGAAGACCTGGGGGAGCATCCACAGGAAGATCCAGAGGAAACAGAGGAAGTTAACTCTCGAGACCCAGAAGTCCAATGAGAACATCACAAAAGCTATCACATGGACCTCAAAGACCCCTACAGTGTGTTACAATTGCCGTGGCTCTTGTATGTGAACGGATTGCGGATTTTTTGTGGGGCTCCAGATCTCCATGAATTTACAAACCTACGAGGTGCGGCTGACTTTGAAGGAGTAGCGGAGGTTCAGGGCGTGGCAATCCCTGCTCGTCTTCTCATCAGCCGATGAAACAAGCTCAATACTCACGCACTAGCGCCCAAGTGCAGAACAATCAAATGTCGAGCTACTAAACACTACGCAGTCAGCAGGCAGGGCTATGCAGGGCAGGGCCATGCAAGGTCAGCAACTACGCACTGGTCCGCCTACCTCTCGAGTGATCATCAAACGGGCAATGTACCTGCTTAATGTGGTTGGTCACCTCGATCGCAAAACTAATTACTGCAAAACTGATCAAAGAACGCTTCTAGTTCTGCAGGGTCACCCAAAGCACCGGGGACTAGACCCTCTGCTGCTTAGCTGAACTAAACAGTAAGATATTTCCCACTTACCGCATCGCTCGTTTTTCGCGCGTTTTTTTTTTGGGAGACAATAATTGTCACGCGCCAAATGGGAAAGGAAGGGAGATCGGGTACTATCCGTTATTCACTGTAGGTACCTACATGCGCAATTCTATTGAATGTGATTGAATAATACAGGTGTATCGAAAGAAATCCCGAACAAGAATTGTTGGGGACGCAAATTAGCCAATTGCGCAGACACTCAGGTTTAACAATGGTGAATCTTACGAGCACCCTGATTGGAATAGTACGAGACGGTCATAGAATCGTTTCTCGGCAAGTTCAGGGCAACCGATACGTGCCGCTGGGTATTAGGAGGAAACCGAGCCAGATATATCTTATAGCCATTGCCATTTTTTTAGTTTTCACTTTACTGATAAATGCAGTCAAGATAGGTACTGGGAAGGTAGCTGTCGCTGATGAAAGCAATGCAATTGAGGCAACTCCAGACCGTGAACCACCACAAGATCTGGGGAGACTCGAAGATTCTCCTATATCCCTTGGCACGGTGGAAAAAGTGAAAAACATTGTATTCAACCTTAGAGGCTATTCTACTGGATTGGCAAACATTGAAGTCAATTCACATCTTTCCAAAGTGAATAGAATTGCTTGTTCTGTATTCAGACAAAATTCACAGTCACTTCCAGTACCAATTTTCAGATCTGAATTATCATCTGATGTATGGGACATAGTTAACAAAGAGATATCAAATTCTCTTGAAGATGGTATCGACAAAGATATTGAGGTTCTTCTTGATAGGAAATATTCTGTTTGGCTAGATCAATATAAATTCTATCTTGTTGTTTCTGCACGATTTTTTCCGTTTGGATTTTCAAAGTTGGTTTGTTCTATTGCAGATAAAGATTTCAAGCCTTTACTGAATACATTCTCAGTACCTGATTATCATTCAAAGACTGGACAGCAAAGAACGATGCAGCCATCATGGGAATCATTGACCTCTGTTTACCCTGGAGATGATGAGTATCATGACAGTTTGCAGTTTATCAAACTTTTCAAAATCATCAATCAATACGGGGATGAAGAACCATTTGTGATTTATCAAGAAGAAAGTAAACTTCACGTGATAAATTTATTTGGTGGTAGTAGTAGTATTGAATTACATGGGATTGAAGCCAAATATGGGCAATGGAGTTTATTAGAAGACAACGAGCTTGAAGAAGGTGTTGTTATTAAGATTTTATCACAATTCAACATTTATAAATGTGATGTGTTAAGAGGTGATTGTAAGCCAG
The DNA here is from genome assembly GCA_001599255.1 of Wenyingozyma succiphila. Taxonomy (NCBI): domain Eukaryota; kingdom Fungi; phylum Ascomycota; class Pichiomycetes; order Pichiales; family Pichiaceae; genus Wenyingozyma; species Wenyingozyma succiphila. Next base: position 801,027 of record BCGL01000005.1, on the reverse strand, counting down.
AATACGTTTCATGGGATTTAACCGGCAATCTTGGGGGATCACTATTTAATCCAGATAGTTATATATCTGCTAGTGAGTTTGTGCCTGTATTACCATTATTACAAAATTTGGGACTTCCAGATGGTAAAATCGATCCATTTAAGAAATTTTGGGTGGGATTTTTGCATTTGAGAGGAATTGAAAATTCTGACAGTGATAATGGTAGTGAAAGTGAGGGTGCTTCTCCATTGAATTATTGCACTGCGAATTTCCATAGACAGTTGAAAAAACTGTACGCTACACAGGATTTTGAGCAAATAAATTCCCACTTAGCTATAATAAGCGAGGAAAATGTCGAGGATGGAAATGGAAATGGAAACGGGAATGGAAACGGGAATGGCAAGAAGGAGTACAAATGGACGCATTTGAGCGAAGCCATTGAGTTCGAGGACCCCCGCGAGAGTGGGTGTGTGAGGCACACAGTACAGGTGAACAACATTGCAGCATGGGATATTCTAAAATACCAGGCTCAAAGCCTGATTTTCAAAGACTACATGGTGCTGAACGTCGATATTGACGGCGGGGTGTCACAACAAGTGGTGCTGGAAGGCATATTCAACTACGTTCTTGCCGGGGGATCTTTCGAGAAGCTGTACTCCGCGGCAGACGCCAAACAGCGCCAACAAGAACAACAACAACAAGAACAAGAACAAGAACCAGATTCCACACAACAAGAACAAGACTCCGCAGAACAAGAACAAGACAAGGGTGACAATAACAATAACAAGCAGTTGGCTGTCGGCGTCGACCGACTCCTGCAGTGTGCCAACGACGCGGCGGCCCATCGGCGCGCCGATCTGTCGCGGGTCGGCGGCTGAGTCAGCACCCTCAAGCTGAGTCAGCAGTGGGTAGCCTCTCTCTCTTTCTCTTTCCCGCGAAGGGGAGGAAAACCGAAAATCGGCAAAGGTCTGTCTGGGGGCCAGCGCAAGAACGCGCGGTTTCCAATGGGAGGCCAGATGGAAGTCAGCAGCCGCCCAGGGCCTCGCCTACGCTAATTAGCCCCATAGTGAATGCTAACAAATTCCCCCAAATTCTCTCCCCTCACATGCATGACTTTTTTTTTTTTTTTTTTTCTTTTACTGCGAATTATTTATTTATCTACATTAATACTCACGTTTTGGATCACCATTTCAGTACAGTATATAGTATCTTGTTCTTGTCTGCTTTGTATTCTTCTTGACGTTTACTCGCATATACTATCTCCCCTCCGCCGCTCAATTCTACCCCCGCATCCACACATACACACATACACCATGTTGACGAGCCAGCTTTACAGACTTGCGCCATTGTCTGCCGCAAAAGCTGCCCTGGGCCCTGCCCTGGGTGCAAACCTGGGCTCTAACAGTATTAGGAGAATGGCTGCTGCCGCAGCCAAAATGAACTCTATACGTATGATCCACCTCCAGACCATGACTACCCCAAATGAGAACGCACTGAAATTCGCATCCAAGGACTTCCGTTTCTTGCCCGTGAACGTGGACCATGCTATACAGATTGATGATTTACCCGATGCTACTTATAAGTCGCCTTTGGCGACAGAATTATTTAAATTAAATGGAGTTATTTCATTAATGATTGGTCCTGATTTCATAAGTGTTAATAAAGTCGATTCACATCTTTCCAATAATCCAGAACTTGAATGGCCTTCATTGACTCCTAAAATTATAAATGTGATTACAAATGTCGTTGATAATAAAATTCCAATTTTTAATTCTGATTTCTTAGTTGAAATGAATAAAAAACTCGATGAACCACAAGATGATGATGATGATATAACATATGAAATTAAAGAACTTATAAATACAAGAATAAGACCCGCTATACAGGATGATGGTGGTGATATCCATTTTAGAGGCTTTGATGAAGAAACAGGTACAGTTTATATAAAATTACAAGGTGCTTGTAAATCTTGCAGTCTTTCAGAAGATACTTTGAAAAATGGTATTGAAAGTATGCTTAAACATTACATCGATGAAGTCTCTGGAGTTGAAGCCGTATTGGATCCAGAAGAATTAATCGCTATACAAGAGTTTGAAAAATTGGAATCAAAATTAAGACAACAACAATCATCTCGTGTGTGAATAAAATGTTTCTTACATACCATTTAAACTCCAGCATAATTTTTTACCATTGACCTTGTTCATTTTATTGCATTGTGGCTTCTTTACAGTACCACACCTTCATCCTAATTTCTTCCCCGCTTAAAATGCAATTGTCATTTTACCCAGTGAAACATCTTTCATAATATGTACTCTACATTTATTCATAAATCAATCGATATTTGAATTCCTCGCTTATATCCCTATTTACCCATCAGTATTGAATTGTTGTGCGTATTTGCTGAATCTCTTCACGAGATCCAAATCTAATTTTGTAATCCCATCGATATCATGCGTTGTGAGATCAATTCGTACTTTATTATACGTAGTCTCAATTGTAGGATGATGCCCTAATTTATGTGATCTCAATGACACTTTGGTAAGAAAAGCCTAGTGGACATTATGGTTAGTATCGCTTAATCTTATTATATTAAGATTATCCCAGTTTATCCACTCACCCATGTATCTTCAAACGTTTTAAACTTGAAGTCTCTTGATATCACACGATCTCCTTGCTTCAATTGCCAAAGCGTGCCACCATTGATCTCGCTGAGTTGCTTCAGTACTTGTGATCCAACAATCTTGACATGGTTAGCAGCTGTCATTCTCACCAACCATTCGAACCCGATCCAATGTTCCATTCACACAATCCTAATAAGACTAATGGTGATTTTGGACTTTTGACATTTTTCTCAATTGGGACAGTTCTCGTCTGTAGGCCCTGCTTATTTTTTTTTCTCACTATTTTACGTGGTACATATTTTACAAGCATCTCCGCATCTTGAAGAGACTTGGCTCGTTGAATAACTTGAGAGGAGAGGCAAAGGGAGAGGATCCAGCCAACCCCTTCAATGGCAATATGTCCTCTTCGATATACATACTGGATGAGAATTTGGATCTTTTGATAGCCAGACAGTATCGCCATGATATAGATTCAAGCTATATTACGTCGACTTTTAAAAAAGCCGTGTCGATTCGAGATGCCAAATACAGAACTCCAACTATTTATTACAATGGTATTCATTTTGTGCATTTCACATATGATAAATTGGTATTTTTAACAGTGACATTTGATCGTAAAGCCAATTGTTTATTGCTGGTTTTTTTCCTCAAGAAATTTGCAGATTTACTGAAACAATATTTCATTACTTTTAGAGTATTTGAAAACTCTCAAGATGCTCCCAAATTGCTTGATCGTGATCTGATCCGAGATAATTATGTGTTGATATATGAACTTTTCGATGAAACGATGGATTTTGGTTTACCACAAGTTACAGAATTCAATATCTTGAAGGAATATATCAAATCGGTGAATCGTACAAAAGATGGGGACAATGATGAAGCCGATGATTCAACAGAGAATTTCGATGATGGACTCGATAAAAAGACTAAAAAATCATCCAAATCGGTATCGGTATCTACAAACAATCAAGAAGTTGACTCTACACTGACGACTGAAATCAATTCACACATGTCAAGGACAAGTACAAATAAAATATCATGGAGACCAAAAGGTATATTTTACAAGAAAAATGAAGTTTTCCTCAATTTTATAGAAACGCTTCGATTTGAATACAACTTCAGTACTAAGAGGGTTAATTTCATCAGTATAGAAGGTGAAATCAATTGTCAGTCTTATCTTTCTGGAATGCCCGTTTTGAAATTAGGACTAAATGAGCGCATATTGTCCCAAATTAGCGATCCAATAACTGAGGATTCCAAATCACAATTCATATTCGATAATATAAACCTACACCAATGTGTGGAATTGGATCAACTAGCATTATCAAATTCAATCTCATTCATACCGCCCGATGGCGATTTTCAGCTCTTGAAATATCAGATATTAACTCGAAGTAGTGGGAATCCATTGGACATACCGTTGTTTGTACGACCACAGTACCTTTTGTACAAAAGACAGAAAAAACCAGACGATCCAAATGACAAAGATTCAATCCGGTTGAAAATTAATGTTGAACTCGAAACAAATATCCATAGAAGACACCCATTGAGAGATGTTAAAATACGATTGCCATTATATGTGAAACCGCCAGAGAACTCTGATGATGATGATGGTGATGATGATCAAAGTCAACTCTTGGTCAATTTCAACGTGCCTCCCAAGTTCAAGACAAAATTAGGGTCTGTATCCGTTGCCATAGAGGAGAATAAGTATGTGGTATGGACAATTGCCAAATTGAGATTCAATTTCCGGAAAGAAGATTTAGCAATGGCATGTGAATTTCAATTACTTTCGAAAAGAGATTTCCTAAAGCAACACGACGCTAATTTATACTCTGGAAGACAAGATAAGAACGATCTCGTTTACAAAGACTTGCAGGAAGAATTCGAGAAGTTGAAACGAGGAGACGATCCACATCTTTTGAACACCGTCTCGGAGAAGAGATTGAATTCTAAAAATGTGGAAGTTGAATTTGAAATTGGAGATGCAGCATATAGTGGACTCAAAGTGGAATTTCTCAAATGTGAAGAACCGCTATTGAAGTACCAAAGCTTCTCGTGGATACGCTATGCATCCAAGACTTCAAGACACGATTACATATTCAAACTGGACCATGCGACAAATTTCTCAAGTAAATTAGCGCCGGAGGATTACAAGAGCCAAACACCAGAGCCTCAAAGAGAAAAGGTCACCCACTCTGCAGATATCGCCAGCACTCACACAGACAGCTCTCTGCCGCCGCTGCCACCAGCGTCTCCATCATCGCCATCATCGCCACCACCACAGCTTGCCCCAGGAGATCGCACGGTCGACTTCGAAGAATACGTCTTGGAGGATGAAGTACCCCAGAGCTGATAGTTTAATGAAAAGAACTCCTGACCGACGCGTCGATGGGCTCTGGCGTCGCTGGGAGTCGATAGACGTGTTCTCAATATCGGCGCGCCGATCGACACTTGAAGATCTCTTTGTTACCCGGGGAGAAAAAAGAGCTTCCATTTTTCGCAGTTTTCATTGGCTCTCGGGCCCTCTGCGAAAAAAAGTGTAACGATTACCAGGTGAATGAAAACACTATGCTTATATAGATTAACCTTGTGTATTTATTCATACTTTTCATACATTGCAGAGACAGACATATCATTCAATCCAGACACAATGGCTTTCAACAGTAAGAGAATCATTGAATTACAGAAGCTCTACCAAAGCACCAACAAGCCAATCTGGCTCGCTCACCCAAGATCTAAGTTCTATGTCGCTCCATACTTTGTCTTATTGGGAGTCAGCGTGAGTGCTTCATTATACTACACCGCTAGAGCTGCATTCGGTCTCAAAGCTGATCAATAAGCTCTCCATATTGCATAGATAATACACGCACAAAGACACCATCCAATCGACAAACTCTCACATATACAGGATACATCCTATCCAATCAGATTTTATTCTCTCTATAATACATATATTATCACGATGGAATCAAATTACAAAAAATTAAAAATATTTTACAAAGACTTATTATTATTATTATCATTATCACTCCATTGGAATGACATAGTTCGGATAGGTCGAACGAAGTACCAGATCTATAACAGTGGAAAACCTAATGGCTGCATCCGTGTCACTGATGGCAATCGTTCTCAATCTCGTACTGAGATTAGCACATTTGTTTAGATTCTCATTCACCTCCCGTTGAGACATTTCAACTTTGTTGATCAAATCATCGGTCGTGGCAGATTGTGCGGACGCGGACGCGGATGTCGATGCAGAGGTAGCCGTTTGATCTATTAAACTATTGTCTTCCTGTGCGAAATTTGCTGTAGTCTTCTTGTTTTTAGTACTGGTTTTAACACCGGTATTACTACCATCATCATTGGAATTTGCCGCTTCTTGAATTGTAGCTGTAATCTTGGACAAAATAACTGCGGCACTTACTAAACTTTCTCTGATTTGATCACTGAGAAATGCAAAATATGAATCATCTTCCACTCTTGCAACAGAATCCAAAACTTTTTGAGCATGATAACACATTGATCGTAATGATACAGAATCTGTATTTTCAAGTGCCAATCGTATTATATCAATACCATTCGACAATGGATTGCGAAATATAGAAATGGTTCCAATAACACTATGATCTTTTAATGCTAATTTTGTACATGAATGATGATAAATCATGGTCATATGTGCAAAATGGTATCCCATCTCAACAAATTCATTTGCTGGTTCTTCAAATAGATATGACCATCTGTTAAACCAATCTTGCAGTTCTCGTTTACATTTGGAATATTGAGAATTGGCTTCTTCAATTGTTTGAGGAGCAACTGGGGGATGAATAAATTCATGGGTAATCATATGCAATGAAGATTCAGAAATCATCCTTATATCAAAGTTGGTAGATCCTTGGTAATTGAACAAAGATCTTGAAAAATGATTGAATAAGGCCTTTGTATTGTCAGAATAACAAGTTGCCTGGCGTCCAGTGATAATACTTTGAACTAAATGACCCATCCACGTATGTAACCAAATTCTATGGACTGTGACAAGATTGAAATCTTCATCAACACCTTCATAGGCATCCAAGGTCAATATAGCCATGCTGCTCAATGTAGAGAATTGTTGCAATGCGATCCCTGAAATGAGCCAATTATCAAATGATCGATGTCCCGATGAGAGGCAAAGTCCATAAATAGACAAAATACAGAAAACTTGTAACAATTCCAGATTCACCGGTGTTGACAAGATAGAATTGTTCAAGTCTTCATGCAAGATCAACAATAAAGTGGGATACACTCTTTCTCTCAATACAGGATCACTATATTTGAGAGCTAAAGTTATGGTCACTGTGAGAAGTAGTGGACATCTGTTTCTAATTCTATGTATTAATCTGTCTGTTGGGTACTCATCAGGAAACGAAACCCATCTGCCATGTCTATCTCTGAAATTTTGTAAAAGAACAGTTGCTTGTTGTAGTGTCACAATACCCAATCTTATTGGATCTCTCTGAATATTGGTGAACAATGGATCCACCATCCCCATAGAGGTCGCATGGCGTAGTGGTGCAGTCACCAGATTGAAAACCGGAGGTGGCAAAGCGTTAGTTACAGCTGGTGAATTAACCCCGAGAGTAAACACAGGCGACGATATGAAAAATACTGGGGATCTTGTGGTTCCAATACCTTGTAAACTGTTTTCATTCAGCATTTCTCTGGCATGGTTCGGAGTGAAACTCTTATCCTTGAAATAGGATCTTGAAGCATTGATCATGATATAATGCGGCGGATTGTGTCTATTGGCATCTAAATATCTTGCAGAAGGTTCTGATAGAACACCGGTGCGATTCAACGTTTTGTCCTCTTGTAAACGTGCAGAGCTGGAAGAAGATCCATTGCTTTCCGTCAAGCTTGAAAGGCGCCCATAGGTCTTTTGTTGTTCTGCGGGTCCACCATTTTTTAAAATGCTTAATATCTCAGCGACTCCACTGTGGATCTGATCAATCTTATTTGCCTGTGTGAGGTTTTCTGCACCTGCAGTGGTAAGTCCCAACACGGGGAATGAGTTATTGTAAGTTCCAAGCTGTGATATTAAGGTCTCGGGCTGAGGTGATCCTCCTGATGACCGATCATCTTCATTATCTGTTTCGTTGTTGCCGAGACTTATTTCTAGAGAGCATGCAAGACTCAGAGATGCACATCGCAGACAAGCACCTTTTTGAGGAGATGGGAAACATCTTGTCTTCTGCCTTCTACACAACTCACATGCTTTCCTTGATCGGCCTCTGCCTTTGGATGTCTTCTTGTCAATTTGTCTCTTCGATATTATACCACTGGAACCACCAGTGGATTTCAATTGAGATAGCACACTCGCCGATCTAGAACCTTCGTTGGAGACGCCTCCATCCAGTGCAACGTCTTGCTGTGCTGTCACTCTCTCGGATCTTGCTTCTTGTGATCCATGCTCGTACTGTTCTGGCCGCTGCGTAGAGCTTCTCGGTACCGTGCCGAGAGACGACTCCACAGATACACCTATTATATTCTGGGCATCACTCATTTTCTTGCACGCTATTTCGATCGAATCCAGCCCCTGTGATACAAAACGAGGGCTTGGTTAACATCAACTACCCAATGGAAGCAAAACGTGGAGGTCAATCAGCCTATATATACACTCCGGGCCTGATGAAACCCTATATAGCTCTATTCCACTGGGTCTTCCCCAAAGATTAAAACCGATCACCTTCATTTTTCTAGTGTAATTATTACGTAAGTAGGGGAATTTTCAGTAATTCAAGTACAAATTAGGGAAATATATCGTAAACTATAAATGTCATTAAAAAAGGATCACCACCACTCGTCATCGTCATCGATGTCCGCCCAGTTCAGGTTCTCATTGGCGTCTGGTTGGAAGAAAGCTTTGACTTTTTCTTCTGTGGCTTTGATGTCTATTTCGCTTGGTCTTGATGGTTTCGTTGCTTTAGCGCTTTGGGGCCCATCTTCCTTCCACTTGGAATTGGCTTGTGGCCTAGGAGGTCTCAATCTCGGCTCTTTACTAGTACTAGCTGTAGATCTCACTCTATCTTTCTGTTTCTGTCCGCTGGCATTTGGCTTGACAGACTCTTTTCTGGGCTCTGGGTGGAACTTCGAGTGACCTGCGGAGGCCAACGGCACTGGCTTTCCATTGCCGTTTCCTTTCTTCTTCAGTTCCCTATGGCTGTCACGGGGAGGTCTCTCTTCTTTAGACGCTGGAGGTGTTAACAATCCTAATCTGGCTGCGAAACTTTGCGCCTCGCCTGACAACTCAGAAAGGTCTTGCGGTACGAACTCTTCTTCATCTTCCTCCTGGGAATCTTCATCAGGTTCTTCTCCAGACCCCTCGTAGACTTCATCCGCTCGTGGTCTACTCTCATGTCGAGTGTGTTTCTTATTAGTCGCTGGTGCTGCTTCACGTTTACTGTACTTCAAGAAACTGATTGTCTTTTCCTGCTTGTCAGAATGCGGCAGATCGCTTGCCTGAGGTTCGCCTGTTGTATTGCCTCTTTTAGATCTGTGCTCTCTCTTATTTTTAGCATGGCCGTGGCCAGGGACTTCGCCGTGCGCTTCACCATGTCTTGCTGGTGGCAGTGATGAAGGTGCATCGGTCTTGCTCGTTTCGGCCGTGTCCCATTTTGATACCAAGCCTGACACTTTCGCAGGTACGAGTTTGGCTTTTGATTCTTTAACTGGTTGTGTACCTGGAGCTTTAGAATGCGCAACTGCAGGCTTATCTTGTGTTGTGGCTATTTTCGGTGCCTTTGGCACTCCAGACAGATCAATAGGTTTCACAGAGACATCTTTGTGGGAGCTCTCGTCGCTAGGAGCAGAATCCCATTTGGAAACAACTTTAGACTTCTTATCCTTCTTGGTATGTTCCAGCGCCTTTACTTGTTCCACAACTTCTGGATCCGTCGCCCATTTGGAGATGAGTTTCGACATATGAGGTTGTGAACTTGAGTGGATATGGGAGTAAGTAGATAGCTTGATCTGAGAGGAGAACGTAAAGCTAAGTGACCCTTGAATACAGCAAAATGTAGTTTATTCTATTCTATTCTGTTAGCTCGATCGACTTCTCTATCTCATTTTTTATTTTTATTTTTCTTCCCCCAGTTAGAAACAGAATAATGCTATGAATTAAAAGTGATCTATGAATTGAGATAGAAGTGCACTATAAGGGATTCAGGAGACACTGTTTCAGACTCGCAATGATGATTGGAGTTGGCATTCGCGTGGCTCATTCACATGTGCTCAAGGCTCGTACTATCGGTGTCTCGTCGTTGCAATTGAGTCGCCAGTTAGGGATCTCCTATGGTCTCCATTCGACCAACAACGTACGATTTATATCCTTCAGATCAAACAAACGTAGACCTTCCAAGGATTCAAATCGAGAGAGTGGGTCTGGACAATCAGATTCCTCATCATCTTCTGGAAACTCATTCTTTGGGGAGGGCACTAAAGTCGATGACTTGAAGGCCAAGGACCTGGATGTCAAGTCCCTGATAGACAAGTTTGGTGGACCCCAATCGGAGGCTGCCAAAAGCAGATACAGTGCTGGTAATGGTAAGGGCAAACTTAACTCTTTCCAGTCATTCCAGCCACCCAATCAAGGAGGAAGAGGGACTAACGGTCCTTCGGCAACGGAAGATTCTCACGATTCCGAGCTTTTGGACGGAGTCGCAAGTGCCTTCGGAGGAAGAGTCAGGCCAAGATGGTATGTTACATTTCTCAACTTGTTTGGCCTATTGTTCCCTGTGGTGCTCGGAGCAGTCGGAGTCTTAATATACAACATATACACCGATGGACCTTTGTTCATTCCACTCTACCCAAGGAACAAACTTGAGCTCTCAGAAACAGCTTACGCCAATACCATCAACTTGGAACAACTCAAGTCTATAGTTGGTGAAGTCGTGCTAAGCAGACTGGCACTGGACAATGAAGTGAAAAATTGGTTCGGATTACCTTTGAAACTGAGCGATATCGATACTTTTGAAGTTGCATTAGAATTCCAGAAGAACTTCCTCACGGGTGTTTCAGTTGACTTGCGCAGTCTGCCACCAAAATGGGTTTGGAAGAATAGAGAGGTGAATCTTCCTGAGAACCTTCCGCTTCTGTGGGAACCTCTTCGAGAAGGGGCCGAGAAGTTGTCTGACGCCACCAACAATGCGATCACCATTAATGAAAAGGCTGCTCCTGGCCTGGTTAGAGACTACAGCATACAGATATACGGTAAAGTCAACCTGATACCTAATGATGATGCCCTCGCTGAGAAGGGAAGAGCTGTTTTCGATGCAACATTAGATCTAGACCATACACGGTACGTGAGGCTCTCGAAGTTGACGGTAGGAGGATACGGCCATTCTAGAGAGTTTCTCCTGAGGGTTGTGGGCTGAGAAGGACTGACCATTGCTCTGGCCACTGGTCAGGCCACTGATCTCTGTACATATACGCTCTTGCACACACACACACACACACATATATATATATATATTTATTTATTTATTGCACTTGAAGCGTTAACCGCCAGTCAGTAAAAGTCTCGATAAGAAGGAATCAAAAAAAAACGCGTCGAACGCCCGCGCGTCTTTTCAAGACAGAAATATGTGCGTTTTTTAGAAATTTATCACTGGGGCAAAGAAGCGCTTGCTGTTTTGAAGCCTGTTACAGTGGTTCAGCTGATCTGGCGCTGGTTATAGTGGGCTCCATGTTTTCCGAGCCTGTACATGCGGTCAGCGATCCTGCGGACTGGCTCTCGACCTCTTTCCCGAAGCTCTCGCAGCTCGATTCCATGCTGCGATGTCACATATGCAAAGACTACATGAAAGCTCCTGTGCTTACTTCATGCGGCCACTGTTTTTGCTCTTTATGTATTCGGAGGTCGCTTGAATCGGCCCCGTCCTTGTCCGCTGAAAGCACATGTCCGTTGTGCGGCACCGTGCAGTATGAGAGTGTGCTGAGGAAAGTTTTGATCCTCGATGAGTTGATCCAGTGGTTCACCAAAAATGGCAACGACCTCAACCATTTGCTCGTGAATTCAAATGATTCAGAGACTCACTCCGAGACACCAAGTAGTCTTCCCACCTCTTCTCAAAGGCCAACAACACATCACAGCAATAGCAGAACCAATGGCTCAACTGTCTACGAATCGCGCAAGAGGTCACACCCCCCATCGTCATATTCAGATACATCATCCAAGAGATCGAAACACAAATCTGCAGATGCACACTCAAAGGGAGGCATATTCAGCCAATTATCAACCAATAGACACTCACAGCAGCGAACAGAACTTGTGGAGTGTCCTGTTTGCTCAGAGTTCATGTCGCCCGAGGAATTGCAATCCCGGCACATAGATGAATGTCTCACGAAATCTGCAACCACTTCCGCCACTCCACCACCCACATCCATGAACATATCATCTTCGCAATCACCCAGTCCACCTCCATTGAAAACTCAGAACACAGAATCAGTGTCTGCATCTCCCCTACCGCCCCGCTTCAAATATGACACATCACTTTTGAGCTTACAGCCGCATCACCAACAGCAACCGGACGCTTTCAGAAGCAAATCTCGAATACCCAAACTGGCATTAGCTTCGTTGAGTAACTCCAAAATCAGGGACCACCTCAACTCCCATCGCCTTCCCACTACTGGTACAAGGGCTCAAATGGAGAGACGCTTGAAAGAGTTCATCACTCTCTACAATGCCAATTTGGACAGTATCAACCCTGTTGATGAGATTGTGCTTGTCAGTAGACTCAAACGTTGGGAAACCACTACAAGTTCCTCTACACTTGTCGAAGATCCTGACGGTAAGAAACAAAAGGAATCCAAGAGAAGCAAAGAGGAGAGGAAAAAATGGAAGACCAAGTACAGAGACGACTACCGATCTCTGATTGAGAAAGCTAAAGCATCCATGACGAAAGATCAACCCGTTGACGAGGGTAAAGATAAAGAAAGGGAAGACAGCATTAGCGTTGCCTCCAGTAATGAACCGCTGTTTTTGCTGGACTCATCAGTGACCGATATTCAGACAGCTGATGACTTCAATTCGCCAAATCATACAGTCAAATCGCAATCCCATGGCAATAATTACACAGACGTTCAAGCATCCGAAGAAGATCAGTTTGATGACAATGAATCTGACATTGAAGTATTGGATATTTAAGCTCCCTGAATCCATGATAATATTATTCTAAATTCTAAATATAAATTGTACATAAATAAATTCATTCTACTTGTTTAATCTCTTCAATGGGATCAATTTCCTCTTGCAAGAGCACCTCTTTCGCCTGTATCAGATTCAAAGTGGGTACGTAAAGTTTGTCATTGATGAATCGTTGGTCTTGTTTATCTTTCTTTGATTCAATGTCTTTAGTCAATTGCAAGACTTTATAGACTTTCGTCAAAGATTGCAGCACCGCAGACTGAAATAAGTGAGAATTGCCATTATAGAACGCACGATGGAATAGATCGGTTATCAAACCAAGGAACAAATCACCACTTCCAGAAAAAACAGCATCTACTGGATCGATCCGATACAATGAACGTTTGGAATCAAAATAAGAGTAAGCAGCCACGTATATGTACGAGTCTCCGAGATCCAGTGATGTAATAATAACAGACTCAACTTGGGGATAAATTTCACCAAATTTGTCAATTGCCACTTGCAATGAATCAAGATCTGTAATTTTGTTCTCAACTTCTGCAAGAGTTTCGAATTCAAATTGATTTGGTGTCACCAAATTCACTCTTTGAGTCCTCAGAAACTCTTTGTACACGGGGATAATATCCTCACTAACATATAGCTTCCCATTATCACCTAATATTGGATCGAGAATCCACAATGCAGATGAATATTTCCCAGATTTCGCCAACTCGAGTGTCACCTCCAGCACACTCTTCGAAGCCACATAACCAACCACGACGGTATCATAAGAGACATTGATATCCTCCAAGCCCTGTAGCAAGTCTCGTATGTATTGTGGATCCGTCTTTGTCCCTTTGAATGTCTTGTATCCGGGATGGTTGGAGAATAAAGTTGTGTTAATGGCGTCTACGTTCCACCCCCGCAATTGCAAAGGGAACGAGATGGCTTTATTTCCAACATAACCGTGCACGACATATGAGGAAATTGACAGCGCATTGCGTGTAGCTGCCATAGATGAGGTACCTGACATCCTTCTACTTGCTCAATGGTTTGCCAACAATTCATCTACTTTCAACAATAATGACTCTTGGTATACATTTGTCATGTCTTTTAAATGTAATTCCGCAATGACCCCACACATCCGTACACCGCTGATTTTGAAGCTGGTCCGAATATCTCGTTATGTTTTAATCAACATAAAGACGTGTCGTTTTTTTTTTTTTTGATTTGTTGATCTACAGGTTAATCAGACCACTACAAGATGGTAGCCATCCAATCGTTCACGTATAACGTCGGGTATCCTGTTTATGGTGCCAAGTTCGTCAATGACGATACACTGATAGTAGCCGGAGGTGGAGGTGAAGGTAATAATGGTATACCAAACAAGCTTACAGCATTGGTGATAAATCCAGCAAAGAAGAAACCTATCAAGCGATTTCGTGAATTAGGACTTCCAGATGATGATGATAGTCCCATGAGTCTGGATATCAATAACAATGTTATCATTCTTGGTGTGAACCAAAATTCCGAATCGATTAAAAAAGGAGAAAATAAGCATCTTAGAAAGTACAAATATATTAATGAACATTTGAAATTTATTTCATCTGCTCAAATTTCCGTCAGCAAGAATCCTGATGAGTACCAAAAGTTGACTTATTTGACAAAGGATGGATCATTGGCTATTATTGCAACTTCAGATACTCCTTCTTCCGTATATATAGTCGACACCGATGATTTGGAGGAAAAGTTTAGAATTGTTACAGGTGGAAACGTGAAAGATATCAGTATCTCACCAGATGGGAAAATGATGGGATATATTACCTCTAATGTCTTTGAAGCCATTTCAACCATTACTGGAAGATCTGTCTTCCGTAAAGAAGGCTTTGAAGGAATTTCCTCATTATCCAAATTATCCTTCAGTGATAACAATACTGTTATTCTAGCAGGTAATTCATCTTCTGGTATTGTCCTTAGTCAATTCAATTTCAACAAATCTGCCATTGTGAAATCTAATCTTGTCTCTCGGAAAGTCAAAGGAGTCACTTCAATCGATACGAAAAATGGGATCATTGCTCTTGCCACTAATGATAATTCAATTTTACTTGTTCGTGCATCAGATTTGAGAATTATCAAACAATTTCAAAAAGTTCATAGTTTCACCATCACCAAAGTCACTTTCTCTGAAAATGGTCAATATCTTGCATCTGTATCCGCTGCGAATACAATCAATGTCTTGGTGATCCCATCGAATTTTGCAACGTCTAAACCATTATACTTGTCCATATTCCAGACTCTTTTGTCAATTGTTTTCGTTGCTCTGTTAGGTATTGTTGCACAATATCTGTATTCTAATGGATATGTGGGCCAGGCTTACAAATATATCAAGAAAGAAAAACAAGATAGTTCTTCTTATTTCACTATCCAGCCTATTGGTGAAAGAGATGTACATACTTCTAGTGTCACAAACTCTGGACCTCCTTCTGTTACTTCTTACATTCCAACTCCTCAAGTTTCCATCCAACCAATTGATGAGAAGGAAGTTAACATTGATGGTCCACCGTCTGTGACATCTTATAAACCTGCAGCTGAAGCAAAATCTAGCGACGAACAATTGTTTTCAATCCAGCCTGTTGGTGCTCCTGAAATTCACACAGATGGTGCACCTTCTGTGACTTCTTACACACCTGGATCCGAGACTCAATCTACGGAAGAACAAGCTGTCACAATCCAGCCTGTTGGCACTCCTGAAGTTCATACAGATGGTGCCCCTTCTGTCACTTCGTACAAACCGGTATCTGACAGCAAGTCTACTGATGAAAAATTATTCACAATTCAACCTGTTGGTGAACCAGAAGTACATAAGGATGGAGCCCCAAGTGTGACTTCTTATACCCCTGAGCCTTCTGAAGAGGCTGCAGTCACAATTTTGCCTGTTGGGGATCCTGTTGTTCATATCGATGTACCAGTAGTCGGTAATTTGACCGTTTCTGGAGATCACATCGGTAGTAAAGAGATATCAAGCTTTTTAGAGAATTCTATCACAAGTACCACTCAACAAGAAAGTCAAGTTACTCAAGAAACTCAAACTGCTAACGTAAGTACTACCGTTTCTTCGTCCACTTCATCGTCATCTTCCGTGTCATCTTCTGTGTCATCCGTGTCATCTTCCTTGTCATCTCCCGTTTCATCTCCCGTGTCATCTTCCGTTTCAACCTCGGTTGGATCAGTCCCATCACCTGCCGTCAAGAATGATACCTCTGCATCGAGTGAGAAAGCACCTGATACTGCCGTTGATGCACCGGAATTAGCTGTTGCTGATAAAGCAAGTGATATTGCTGACTCAGAAGCTGAGGGTCAGCCAGAACTCAAGGCGGAAGATGTCGGTGCACGTCTCGCTAATGCCACGAAGATAGATGAAGTGAACGTTACGACATCATCACCATCGTCGTCGTCGTCAACTACTGAATTGAAGTCTGAGAGAACAGACAGTATTAACACAAATATAGACATAGAGAGCATTCCCACTTTGAATGAGACTGTCACAGAGACTGAAGTTACTGTTGTTCCTGGTACGAGTACAGAATACGAAGAAACCACCAAGACAGAAATTGAAACCAGTACTTCTATCATCACCCAGACCAAGACTTTACAGGATGGGAAATTAATTGATTCTATTGAATCTGATGTCGAAGATGAAGAACCTGAAACAAGTACAGAGACAGCAACTAAATATGTTACGAAGTCTCTTAGTGATGAATCAGCTTCTGCTGAAAAGGAGGCAACGTCGACAACTAGCTCTGGAACTTCAACTTCATCATCGACTTCAACATCAGCTGCATCAGATACTGCAGATGTTACTGAGCTCACTAGTTACGTCACACAGACTGTGATCTCTACATCTACGTCCACGTCGACTTCAACCTATACTTCCACATCAACCTCTGTATCGACGAAATTCGAAGTTGTATACGTCACTGAGGTGGAGACCCAAGTCGAGACCGCTGTAGCAGTTGAGACCGCCGTGGTCACTGCAGAGGCAGAGCATGATGAGTTGTAGAGATAACCGTACTGTAAATAAAAACATATATAGATGTGAAAATACACGTAGTACACATACATAGTGGGGGACGGCTTACTCGATTGGGAAACTTGCCAGATGGAAAAGAAGTCTCCGCGGTCCAACATAGAAATACCGAATTATTCAATGACTGAAATATCCTGGAGGAGCATTCAAGGTTTTTGATACTTCATTCAGGTTCCAAAGAGTATTAAGGATGTCTTCAGAACTACCAGGGTACTCGTTGACGAGCAGTCCTGAGTCATTTGCGTACTCAACTGCGCGTGTAAGATGGATAAAAATTCTGCAAAGAGCCGGTGAAGACGTTAGATCGGAAATTTCCAAATTTCCAGAAAGACAAAGTTCAGGTGAAGAGATCATCACTAAAATCGGCCAATTGGGTGAAGAATTGCACAATGATTCTCAAGTCGTCTTGTTCACCAGTGATGAAGTTTCTCAAATACCTGGACTTGAATCTTACAATATCGAATTCTCCAAATTTGGTCCCAATGTTTCATGGTTGAATGGACCATGGTTACTTTTAGAGGGTTATTTGTACAGAAGAATCGATACGTTCATCAAGAAGTTTCCTGAGTGGCAAGCATTTGACGTTTTTGAGACTTTGAAGCGTGACTCTTTCGTCTCTTCTTCCTCTGGTGTTTATGAATTGGCTATAAGATATGCCAAATTACATAATGAAATTCAGGCCCAAAAACAAGAATTTGATACAGAAAGTCTTAAATTGTTATTTGAAGAATTCGTGGATGTTTCATTATGGGGTAATGCATCTGATTTATCGTTGTTGGCCAATGCTTCCTTAGAAGATATCAAGAATTCATCACAGAGCGCAGCAGCACGTGCTGAATCTGCAAAGAATATTTTAGCCAATGATCTTCCACAAGCCTGGGAGAATCTATTGAAAGTTCCACAAGCTGAGAGAAGAATTGATTTTGTTTTGGATAATGCTGGATTTGAATTCTATACCGATGTTATCTTTTCACTGTTTCTTCTGGATTCGGGAATTGTCAATGAAATCGTCTTCCATACCAAATCCAGACCTTGGATGGTTAGCGATACTTTGATCAAAGATTATCAGATATTCATCGATGATTTGCGTAATCCCAAGCTGTTCCCTGAAGCAAGAAAAGAATTGCAATTGTTGACTGATACTTTGGAAAATTATAAAAAACAAGGGAAATTTAAATTGGTAGAATCTGAATTCTGGACTAGTGCATTAGATTACTGGAATTTGAATGCTCAAGAAACAAAAAATGGTGGTGCTGAATTATTCAAAAGTTTCCAAGATTCAAGCTTGGTTATTTTCAAAGGAGATTTGAACTACAGGAAACTGACTGGGGATAGATTATGGCCTAAAACCACTCCATTCTTAACTGCAATTGACGGTCTCAAAAATTCTGGATTCCCAATTTTGGCATTGAGAACATGTAAAGCAGATGTATGTGTGGGATTGCCAGAGGGTAAAGATGAAGAGTTGAGCGCATATTGGAGATCTCAAGGAAATGAAATTGGTGAGCTTTGGACAGCTTCTGGAAAATGGGCCGTCATCTCTTACAGTAAAGGTAACTAACTAATTAGAACTTTTATATATATATATATTTGAAGATTATTAATATTACTGCTGATTATTTGGTTGTTGCGGGAGGATGGGGAAAGGTGGTAAGAAGAATGGAGGAGGCGGTGGTGGTGGCATTCCAAAAGGTACGAATCCAAGTGGTGGTTGTGGAATCGGTAATCCTTGAAGTTGAGGTGGAACATTAGGTAATGAAGTTAATACTGATTGATCAATTTTCAATTTCTTACCATCTGAATCCACAACAGTGGTCTCTTTATCATCGGGTTTACGTTTCTTTGATGTTTCTTCTTGTAAGAATGATTCGATTCTAGAACTGAGTTCTTCATCCGGCTCCAGAGTGTCTAACAAAACGTCTTCCTTACCGCAATTAGGGCATTGGAAATTATCTGAGTCTAATAATGCATCTTCGATTGATCTTCTGGAATATATT
The DNA here is from genome assembly GCA_001599255.1 of Wenyingozyma succiphila. NCBI lineage: Eukaryota > Fungi > Ascomycota > Pichiomycetes > Pichiales > Pichiaceae > Wenyingozyma > Wenyingozyma succiphila. The sequence goes on along the minus strand of BCGL01000005.1, from coordinate 782,181 downwards.
TTACCACAACAAGGTGTTTTGACAGGATCTTTTATTATGGATTGTGAGATTGGATCTTTGAAATCGGGATGATCAGAAATATCAATTTCTTGTTCAATTTTTTGTTGTTGTAAATTTTGGTATCGTTGCCAAGCTTTTAAATCCGCTGTAGCAACGACGAAATTACCTTCTTGATTAACCATAACACCAGCTCGAAGTACTTCTGGATTTGTAGAAGGGTCTATATCTGATGAATCTGCATTAGCAGCAGCTTCAGCTTCTAATCGTTTCAATTGTGATCTTGGAATACCAGTTGATTTCTTGACTCTTAAACCATCCCAATTTGGGTCATTATTCTTGGGGCAGTCCTTAATGAAATGTTCATCTTTAACACCACATTTGTAACATTGATAACCTTGTGGTGGTTTCTCAGTAATGCCTCCACCGACTCCTCCAGTTCTTGGTAAATCGATTCTCTGAGCAGTAGCCATCTGTTCTTGTTGTTGATTCCATTGAACATCTTGCTGGCTGAACATGGCTTTGATCATATCATCTTCATTACCTGTATCAGTTGTTTTCGAACTGGAATCCAGAAGTGGGACACCAGATATACTGGATGTAGAATTAGCATTTGCATTTGCATTTACAGCTGTATTTGTATTTCGTAGAAGAGCGGGTTTTCCTGCAATATATCTTGATGCATTACCTCTACCTTTGAGCACATTTTGAGCAGATCTTTTCGCCAGCACGGTGGTGGATCTAGCAATAACTTCTGTATCGTCCAAATACTCTAGATCTGGGTTGTCGGAATGGTACAGAAGTAAATTGAAATCTGTATCATTTGTAAGTCTGTTTGTTGATATGATTTCCTTTTTCAGTTCGAAAACCGTGATACCGGTACCGTCAAAGAGTATCCTTCGGAGATCTCGCTGTGACAAGAACTTGTAGAATATGGTTGAAGACATCTCTTGGGATGATTCGGGTACAGGGCCGGCGCTTCAGTGATAATAATTTGTTGGATATTCAGGATATCTCATATGAATGGAAACTTTCAATCTAAAATGGCGTATGCGAGAGAATACAGGGGATTACACACCCGTGCACTGGCATGAGCACAATGGAAAAAAATGGAGTTCAAGATATCTAATCAACAATTACTAACAAAGAGCAAGGAACAAGGAACAAGGAGCAAGAACGTATCCAGTGATCACCAGATTTTAATCGACTCGAATAGCTATTAGCTGGAGTAAAGGGCCAGGATTACTTATAGAAGAGGACATTGTATTCAAAAATGAGCAGTCAGTCGTATTACGAGTTTTACAGAAGAAGTAACGTGGGGACATCACTTGCCGATGCACTTGATGCACTTATCTTGTGAGTATTAAAGAAGAATCCATGAAAGAGAGAGAGAGAGAATGTACTAATTGTTATATTGTCGAATAGGGATCAGAGAATACAGCCACAATTGGCAATGAAAGTGCTAGGGAATTTCGATAGAATTACTAGTGATAATTTACGAGACCAAGTCAAATCGAAATTAACATTTAAAGGGCATTTACATACTTATAGGTTTTGTGATGATGTGTGGACATTTGTGATAAAAGATGTTGTTTTGAAAAGTGATGAGATTGACTCAATTGAAGTGGATAGATTCAAGATTGTTGCTTGTAATTCCAAGAAAGCTGGTGAAACTTGAACTGTGTGTGTGTTATTATAGTATAGAGTTGAGGCAAAAGGACGATAGGACTGCGTCCATCGACGCCGTCGATCGACGGCACCGATTGTTTACGTAAGCGCGTTACGTAATCGTATCGAGAAAAAAATAAATTACAGAAATCATAGCCGATGCAGTAGTAATAGAACAAGGAAGACAGTGTTCCATCTAGGTTTGTGGGGTATTTCTCACAAGAGCAAGAGAGAGAGCGAGAGAGAGAGGTGTACGGTGGATACTGTAGTATTGGGTGGATCAGAGTGCGGAATGGGCAGTATCTGGTGTACAGTGTAGTGCAGATGTAGTGATACCCAGACCAGGGAGAGGCACTAGTTGGAGTTTAACCTGGAACCCCCACCGGACAAGAGAGGCGGCAGAAGCAGCCAAGTTCCGAGAGAGCGGAAAAACAAAACCGGCGCTGGGGAGCTCAGTGTCCGAAAATAGACTACAGAGCCGTGCTAGAAAGTATGCGCAGATTAACAGGCACAGACATCACCAGACACAGGCCACGGACTACAGTGCCGTTGCGTTGCAATGCGTTTCAGAGGTGATTGCCAGTGAGAGTCAGCAGAGGCAGCAGCGCACAGTTCAGCCGTGGCAGACAGTGCAGTGCAACGCAGAGTGTAGAGTAGAGTAGAGTAGGTAGAGCAGAGCAGAGCAGAAACCCGTGGCCCGAAGCAGCAAGTCGCCTGTGAGGTCACTGATTCCCAGCGAAACTCCGCTCCGATCTGACCCGGGGATTCTCGTGTGCTTTTTCTCGCTGGCAAGCTCACCCTGGGCCAGACCTGGACTGATCAGAGCTGAGCTGTACTGAACAGAGTGTGCACAGAATGTGCACAGAGTATGCACAGAGTGTGCACAGCACTGAGCACAGCATAGCATCGAAGAGACACTGTGCACCTGTAAACCCAATGGTAAATGGAATATAAGCAAAACCGAGCAAAACGGTGGAGTGGTTGACTGACTGCCTCGACTGATCCACCGGGCAGTAGACTATTTTCTATTTTTCCCTCTCCAGTTTTTCACACTTTCTCCATACTGTGCATGCTTTACATTTACACACACACTATATATATATATATACTTTCCCGTATTACTTATCTGCCAGAATTGACACTTTTTGCTTGTGCTAGAATTTTTCTTACTACAAGATTATTCGTAATTATTTCAATACAGTACAATTCAAAAATGGGTTTAGATTTCCTTAAGAGAAAGTCCGGTGTTATTGTCGGTGACGACGTTAGAAACTTGTTTCTTTATGCCCAAGAGAAAGGTTTTGCCATTCCTGCCATTAATGTGACTTCCTCATCTACCGTGGTTGCTGCTTTAGAAGCCGCTAGAGACAACCAATCTCCAATCATCTTGCAGACTTCCAATGGTGGTGCCGCTTACTTTGCCGGTAAAGGTGTCTCCAACAAGAACCAAGAAGCTTCTATTGCTGGTGGTATTGCTGCTGCCCACTATATTAGATCAATTGCTCCAATTTACGGTGTCCCAGTTATCTTGCACACAGACCATTGTGCCAAGAAATTATTACCATGGTTCGATGGTTTATTAGAAGCAGATGAAGCCTACTTCAAAGAACATGGTGAACCTTTATTCTCTTCCCACATGTTGGATCTCTCTGAAGAATCAGATGAAGAAAATATCGCTATAACTGCCAAATATTTCGAAAGATTGGCCAAAATTAATATATGGTTAGAAATGGAAATTGGTATCACTGGTGGTGAAGAAGATGGTGTTGATAATGAAAATGCCGATAAAGAATTATTGTACACAAAACCAGAAACCGTCTTTGCAGTTCATGAAGCTTTAGCTCCAATTTCTCCAAATTTCTCAATTGCCGCTGCATTCGGTAATGTCCATGGTGTTTACAAACCAGGTAATGTCGTCTTGAGACCTTCAATCTTGGGTGAACATCAAGCTTATGCCAAAAAACAAATCAACTCCAAATCAGACCACCCATTATTCTTGGTCTTCCATGGTGGTTCTGGTTCTACCCAAGAAGAATTCGATATTGCCATCAAAAACGGTGTCGTTAAAGTCAACTTGGATACCGACTGTCAATACGCTTACTTAACAGGTATTAGAGATTACGTCTTGAACAAGAAAGATTACATCTTGACCACCGTTGGTAACCCAGAAGGTGCTGATAAACCAAACAAAAAATACTTTGACCCAAGAGTCTGGGTCAGAGAAGGTGAAAAGACAATGACAAAGAGAATCACCGAAGCCCTCAACATCTTCCACACCAAGGGTCAATTAGCTTGAACTCTTCACCCTCGTATATTTTATTTAACTTAAGCAGATGTAAAATCAATTAATTGATCTTTCATATAGCAAGAGCGGTTACCCGCTCAAAGGCCCATTGGCACACGACCCCCAAAAAGTAGTTTCTCGAATTTCACACCCCCTGGAAAAAAACCAAAGAAGAAACAAGAGCAGTGCTGAGAAAAATGGCGAATCTTGGAGACAAAACTGAAAGACAAAGAATTATTCGTACATTGATTTCGATCTTGCTATCCTCTTACAGATATACACATCACATCGTATATACGTATAACCCCCCTCACACACACACACACCCCGCACACACATACAGCCATGTCTGAGCAGGAGCAGCCCGAAGTCGCTCTTCAGACACAGCAGTCTGCTGCACCAAAGTCCTCGGCCTCTACAAGACCCAGCAACAAGAAGTCCAATAAGCACTCTTCTTCTTCTTCTTCTTCCTCAAATACAGACCCAGCCCTCAAAGGTATACCACAGCAATTGAAGACCAAGATCCAAACGTTGGTGGAGTTCTTCCCAGACTGGTCCATTGAGGACTTTGTCTTGATCAAAGAGGAATTACAGTCTCTCGATATAGCAGATATTAGTGAAGGAATCTTGACTGGTAAAATCCAAAAATGGGATCAAGTCAATAAGGAAAAACCCAAAAAGGAGTCCCATGACCAGTCCAGCAGCGATATACAGAGTAGCTCCAGTGCTAGTGCCAGTGTACCTTCCAGTGCCAATGCAAGTGCAAACGGAAATGGAAATGGAAATGGAAATGGAAATGGAAATGGAAATTCTAGTTATACAAAGAAACCTTTCCAAAAGCAAGCTAAACCTCAGAAACCAAAACAATCGAAATCAAGACAGTCGGCCTCCACTACTGCCACATCCGCTAAACCTTCTCAATCTCGATCTCAAACTCAACCACCACAACCACAGTCTCAGCCAGTTTCTTCTACCTCAGCGGCTCCAGCTCCAGCTCCAGCTCCAGCTCCAGTTGCTTCTTCTTGGGCTTCTACTCTTTCTCATCAACCTGCCAAGGCATCCACCACACGATCAGCCAAATCTGCTGAAACCACAGAGACAAAAGAAAAAGCTGCTGTGTCCTCCGATATCCCAACTCAATCTGCTTCACCAGTTGCCACCACAACCACAACCGCTCAACCTGAAGAAAGCAAGAAAGACAAAACTGTGGAATCGGTTCCTGCCTCAACTCCTGCTGCTGCACCAGCTCCTGCTACATTGACTCCAGCCCCAGCTCCTGCTCCTCAACAATTATCATGGGCTAAAGTCGCTGCTCCAAAGCCAAAGATTTTGAAAAGACCTGCTCAAGAACAAAAGAAACCTGAACAATCTAAAGTTGAACCCAAAGCCGCTGAACCAACTGAACCAGCTCAACCAACTGAACCAACTGAACCAGTTTCCACTACCACTGCTTCTGTTCCTGCTGCTACTGCCACTGCCACTACCCCTGCTACTACCGGTGCTAACAAGTACAGTAAGAAAAGTCAAAATGCACCAGTTGTCTTGCCATCTTCAGCCACACAAATTGATACTTTGGGTGGAATCTCATTTGGTTCTTTATCTTTGAAAGACAAAGAAGAACCAATTCCTGAACAAACACAACAAATCACACAACAAGAATCCCAAGCTCAATCCAACAATCGTGGAGGTTACCGTAATTACAACAACAACAACAACGCTGCCACTGCCACTACCACTGCAACTAATAATTTCGGTAATTCTGGTGATTTCAACAGTTATTTGCAATCTCCTAAAGATGCCAATACCGCCTCTGCTTATGAACAACAACAACAACAATACCAGCAACTCTTACAACAGCAACAACAAGGTAATTTATTACAAAACTCACTTGTTGCCGCAGCTGCTGCTTCAGCTACTAATGGTAATGATTTGAATAATACTGCTTCTCCATTACCAAACACTGCTACATCAGTTGCTTCAAATGGTGCAAATGCTACAGGATCTGCTGCTTCTGGTGTGAATCCAATTGTTGGAATTCCACCATCATTCTACCCATATTACTACCCATATTTCTATCAATCCCCATCACCTGCTGCTAATCAACAATACTTTTTGAACTTCCAGCAACAACAGCAACAAGCTCAACAACAGCAAGGTCAACAACAGCAACAACCACAGCAAGCTCAACAAGCTCAACAGGCTCAACAAGGTCAACAACAACAGCCACAACAGAACAGTTTTGCCGGTGCTGGATCAGTTGCTAATTCTTTTGGATCTCAACAACAACAGAATATCTACAACCAATATTCCACTGAGGATCATCAGCAACAACAGCAACAGCAACAACAACAACCACAACAACAGGCACAATCCCAACAACACCAAGTTCCTGTGAACCCAGCACTTTTGCAGTACCAACAATACCAGCAATACCACCAGCAACAACAGCAACAGCAACAGCAGCAACAACAACCACAACAGCAACAATATGGTGGAGCTCAACAAGGAGCTTCACCAATTGCCGGAGGTCTTAGTGCTGGAGGCGTTGTTGATCCACAGCAACAAGCGCAACAAGCCCAATTTGGTGCCGTTAGCGCTGGACAACAAGGTGCTCAAGCCGGATCTCAAGTTGGTGGACAACAAGTTCAAGGTCAACAAGGTGGACAACAGGGACAAGTATTTAATCCATACTATCATAATGCCGCTGCTGCTTACCAAGCTTACGCTGCAGCACAAGCGGCTCAAGCACCACAACCTGGTTATCCAGCAGGAAACGATTACAACTCCAGCGCACGTAATTGGTTTTAAATAACCAGTCTCATTTTAGACGCTGAAAGAAAAGTTTTGTAAGTACGTATAAATTATTGGAATATACATGTACTGTAATGAATGAAATATATCTTCAACCTGCTTATGTAATGATCCAGCGAGCGAAGCGAGCTGACAAAGCACACCTCTGCACCTTTTGCTGTCTACATAAACCCGTACACGTCGTGTTTGCACCATAATCGCGAGAGAAAAAGCAAAAGAGGAAAATTGCCGAAAGCGGTAATGGGTGGTACAAAATGGCGCCCGGTGGCTGTGGCAGAGGCAGAGGCAGAGACAGAGGCAGAGGGAGAGAGAGAGTGCCGAAATAGGCAATTGCTGGCAGGCCACGCGGGCGAATTGCGGGCAGGGGGGCAAACTGAGGCAGAAATTGAGGGAAAAATTGAGGGAAAAAAAAATTGAAATTAGCGACAGAGTGAGTAGAGCCTTGTATAAAGAGGATACATAGAGCGTTTGCTAGTGTTGTTAACTAAGTAGCCAATACTAAGGGCTCTCTCACCTTTTTCTTAAGTATATAGTGTTTTATTAAGAGTGTATATTCTTTTAAGTTTTTCTCTCTTAAGCGCACACTTAACAAGTCTTATTGAGGTAAGTTACTATGATACAGGTGATTGACAGAGTGAATACCAGTGTTGTACCAGGCATTCAATTGCACACAGGTATCGTCCAGATGCAATTGAACCTGTGAACTGAAACGCAATCTTCATCTTCGGAAATTGCTAGTTGCTCTTGTGTTTTTTCAGAACAAGGTGCAATTACAAACTACACCAAACACGTCAACCGCGGATGTGCACAATTGACACATAAGTGGGGGTACAACTAGGAACATAAAGGCCAAGTGCACACAGTGCACTTGACTGACTGTTTTACTTGTTGCTACTTACAAAGGGCTGTTTGGGCTGTTTGGGCTGTTTTAAGAGGTCAAGTGGGGTGGGGTGAGGTGAGTGGGGCGAGTGGTGAGCTGTGCTCACCATGAGCCCAAGCGCGCGCACTGCACCAACCACACCAACCGTGCCAATCATGCCACCAAGTGAGCAATTGAACAAGACCCTTAACGTGGATGTTCCCCCCGCTACACAGGCTGAACAAGGCCAATAGTGGGACAACCAGACGACAATTTCACACACAAACCAGTGCAAGTGGGAATTGGCAAACTATCCCAAAAAAACACACACACAACAGAGTGGAGCTGAACTGGCTGGGGGACAGCGAGAAAGCGAAAACCGCAATTTCGCTGTTGCGGCCGCGCGCGCCTCCGTGCACCTCCGTGCACCGCTGGGCCCCACCCGCCGGGCTGCCGCTTCTAGTGAAACTCGCAAAACCGCGTTTTTTCTCTGTTTAGATAGAGAATAAAACGCGCGCGTTGTTTTTGTTTTTTGTTTTGTGTTTTCTCTCTTGTTGTCTCTTGTTGTCTCTTGTTGTCTCGTTTGATTGGATTGTTTTTGTTTTGTTTGTCTTGTTTGTCTTGTTTGGATTTTGTGGCCGCGTCAGTTTGCGGGCGCCTTAGCGGGCGCTGCCATAGTTTAAGAACTGAAGAACCCCCCGGTCCCATACATTTATTTATCTTGATGTCTTTCACCTCTCTCTTGTTTTTTTCTTTCTTGTTTCTTTACTAACTATTCACAGCCTATATTACAATGTCTGGAAAAATCAAGTCTACAAGAAAGAAGAAGGGTACGTTTTATTTCTTTCAGTACTAGATTGAATATTCAATTTGAATTAATTTGTTTAGTGCTTCGCACAGTGCTGTCGCACTGCGACAGCACTTATGCTTCGCGTAATGGGTTACTAACTAAGTCAATCAGACCCAAACGCCCCAAAGAGGTCCTTGTCCGCTTACATGTTCTTTGCCAATGAGCAAAGAGACATTGTCAGAGCTGAAAACCCAGGTATCGCCTTTGGTGCCATTGGTAAAGTCTTGGGTGAAAAATGGAAGGCTCTTGATGAAGCTGGTAAATCTCCTTATGAAGCCAAAGCTGAAACTGATAAGAAAAGATACGAACTTGAAAAAGCTGAATATCTTAAGACTCAACATTAATTTTAAAATTTAATTTATTCAAATTATATTTTAAATCTCTTTGTTGAACTTAAAGGTCTAGCCTTTTTTAAAATCGCTTTTATTGTACACTACTATTTGCGCCTTATCTTTTGATTGAAAGCCCCCCTACCTGTTTCTGCTCTGCCTTTTGTTATATTTTGTTTGTGAGTTGAGTTGAGTCGTTTCTTGACTTGGCTTACTCTCTTCTTTTTTCAACAGCAGGGCTATTATTAAAAAAAAAACCTATTTTTTTTTTTTCCGTAAATACATAAAGAATAAGATTTTTGATATTTCGAAGAAGAAGAAGAAAAAAAACGCTATATATTTAAATTAATTAGGTCTTCTTGGTCAAGACAGCAACACCTTCTACGTGATGTGTTTGTGGGAAGAAATCGAATCCTCTTAATGATTCAACTTGGTATTTTGAACCATTTTCAGTCTCATTTATAAAATATTCAATATCTCTAGCTTGAGAATGAACATTACAACTAACGTAAATTATTTTACGTGGTTCAAATGTTGATAATTGATTTAAAAAAATATCATCACATCCTTTTCTTGGTGGATCTAAAATAACATTGGTTGATTGTTTTGGAAATTTTTGTAATTCTTCATCATTGAATAATTCTTCTGCTTTACCATGAATAAAAGAACAATTTGAAATATTATTTAATAAAACATTTCTCTTAGCAAATTCAATACTTTGTTGAGAAATTTCAACTCCAATTGACTTTGTAACACTCTTTGCACATGCAATTGAAAATAATCCAGATCCACAATATGCATCAATTAAATAATTCTCACCTTGTAATTGTAAATTTTCACGCACGTATTCAATAACTTTTGGTAATATAGAATTATTATTTTGAAAAAATTCATTAGCAATGAATTCAAATTGTAATCGATCTCCATCCAAAAGATCAATAACTTCCTTGACAATATAATTGTTGTCTGTCACACAAGTCTTGACCAATTTTTTCTCCTCATCTTTGTTCACACTCACTTTCCCAAACTCATCTTTTGAACCTTCCAACTCGACCTTCTCCAAGTTTTCCAAATTCTCCAAATTATCCAAATTATCCACTATTGTGGTATTTTCACGTAACAAAACAGTAGCACCTTCTTGGTGATTTCTCTTTTTTTTACTTGTTGGAACTTTTTCCTCTCTTGACTCACAAGATTTGGCCAATTTTAGTCTCTCGTTCTTCATTCCTTGTCTTATGATATCGGTACCAATAACACAATCTTCAATATCCATAACTTCTCCAGGATAATTTCTCTGGGGCACATCTCTAAATTGCGGCCTACCTTTAGATCCAAATCCTAAATTTGGTCTTTCTTTAATATCCCGACTCTTTGAGAATGTGTAATGAGGAGTCAATTTCGTTCTGTATCCAAATTTCAATGGACTACTCACTGTTTCCCCGATTTGGGGTAATCTATTCAAACTCCATAATCTGGGTGCGAAATATTTAAATGCATTCTCAACAGTTTGTCTCTTGAATGATAATTGCTCTTCATACTCAACTTGTTGATATTGACACCCGGAACATACTCCGAAATACTGACATTTGATCAATGAATCGTTTCTCAATGGTGAATCTTGCTCTATTTCCAATAAATCACTCTCAACAAACAATTGTTTAGTCATAAACACACGAACAGTGACCACATCTCCCGGCATACCAAAGGGAACTTTACAGATCTGTTTCTTGTCGTCATCATCAGGACCATCGATTATAGCGAGCCCATCTCCACTCGATGCATATTTCAAAATCTTGACGTTCTTAACAACTCGGTTATACTTGAGCCTAGTCTCTTCGTTATTCAAAATTTCCTTCACAGGATTGAGAATCTGAGTCTCGGTCAAGGAATGCTCCCTGAGTAACGCAGGGATCTCCTTGTACATCAGCACCCCTAGGGGTAATGTGGGGTCTGGTGTGTCTTTCTTCGGAGTCCTCACCTTCTTTTTCTTAGTCTTTTGATGTGTGATTTCATCAGGTCGACTATGGATCGGTGGAGCAGCTGGAAACGGCTGGGACAGCTGCTGCGGCAGCTGCTTGTGCTCTAAAATCGGCGTCGCTGTCGTTGCTCCTAATGCCATCGTGCTGCTGTTCCTGAATACTCCCCTAAATGCTCTCAGAGTCAAGTGTCTCAGCATTAACCCGCTATCAGAGCCAGAGTTTCGTTATCAAGTAATGTAAATTTTTTTTTTTTTTAATTCTTGAATTTTTCTTTATTTGAATTTTTTTTTTTTCACTGTATTTCCGCATTGGGAAGAGGCCCGAGAGAGCTCTGGCGGTTACATTTGAAATTAGGCCTTAGTCATTGGATGAATTGGATAGTATTCTATACATAGACTGGGTGCACTGGTTGCACCTCTGGTGCAAGTGGTGAGTACTGTGCTGTGCAACTGATGTGAAACACGTGCAATACAGGTAATACAGGTGGAACGAGGCAAATGGACTCGTAGATGGGATATTCTGGATCGCACTGTGTGGGACCCAAACCTCTATTGTGTAGCTTACATTACGTAGGCGCCCTGCCTTAGATAAGCAGGGAACTCCACAGTTCGTGATTTGTGTGATATTTGGCGGAGGCGGCGAGTGGGGCCAGTTTCAAGCCGCTTGCCAGAATGCTGACAGGCACCGTACATGTAGCATGTTGTGTGTGGAGAGAGAGAGAGGGAGGGAGATACGGTGCTCGTTATAAATAGACACACAGATCAGGAAGGGTATGCGTTTAAGGGATCTGTGCGGGCATGTCGGTCAAACGTTGCTCGTCTGGACAGCCAACAGGATGGGGGTATTTGATACTGTGTGGGAATACCTTAGGATCCACGATCCTTCGGAACTAAGACACGAGTATATCGATCCGCTTATTGATCGCCAACGCAAATCTAAACCTGTTCACCACAAATATGTCAAATTACACAAATTATTAGAGATCTTCGATTGGTATCCGAGTTACTATTCGGAATACGAACGCAAATTCTTGAAAAAAGTTGATTTTTGCGTACTGTTCTTCGTGGCAAGTTGTTTCTTCACAAAGTATCTTGATACTAGTAATATTTCCAATGCTTATGTCTCTGGTATGAAAGAAGAATTACAATTAAACGGTAATGAACTTAATTTATTCACAACTTTTTTCGATATTCCATATTCATTATTCCAAATTCCATTGGTGTTATTACTACCAAATCATAAATTCGCAAGATACTTATTACTCGTGTGTGAATCATTCTGGGGACTGCTAACATTCTTCAGCTCCACGGCGTCTAGTGCTCATGATCTGTACTTGACGAGGTTTTTCATTGGGATCGCTGAAGCTGCCAGCTTTCCAGGGTCATATTTAATCATGAGCTCTTGGTATACCCCGGAGGAGCTTTATAAAAGAGCAGGTTTTTACAATGCAATGTCTTGTCTTGGCTCTGCATCCAGTGGGTTCTTACAGACTATCTGTAAGCAGTATCTTGATGGTGCATGGGGTTACAGTGGTTGGAGATGGCAATTTGCAATGGACGGAGTAATAACATATATTTTTGTCATTTTTGGATTGATTTTTTTCCCAGGTACTCCAGATTCAACAAAGAAAATGGGTCTCTTGACTGAGGACGATCTTGTTTTCGCTCGTAAAAGACTCAAACAACCTATTGTTGATGAAACAAATGAATTGACAACAACAAACAAAGACAAGACAACCAAGAAATCAAATATTCGTACTAGTATTATTAGTACACAAAGCTCAATTGCACAAGAGGCATCCTCATCGCTTAAACCTATTTTCCAATCATGGCAATTATACTTGCTTTCATTACTTTGGCTAGGTCATCATACAACATTCTATGAAGCAGATGCTAAATTATGGATGAAATCAAGACCTGATCTTTATTCTCAGCCTGATATTACTAATTATTCTGGATACATTAAAACGTTTGCAGGATTTTGTGCATTTTTAACACCACCATTGGCTGATATTTACGGTAAATTGGTCATTGTTAATCTTGTCTTTGCAGCTACATATTTCTCGAATATAACATTGATAATTTGGGATGTTTCTGAACTGCGAAGATTTATTGCATATTTCTTAGAAAGTTGGTTTGGTAGTGGATTAGCACCTACATTTTATGCATGGGCAGCGATCTTAAGTAATGATTCCCCAAGAAAGAAGGCAATTGTGCTATCGACCATGAACTCTTTAAGTTACGTCACCAATGCATGGGCTCCTTTGGTTCTTTGGAACTTAAAGGACTCACCAAGTTTTAAATTAGGTTTCAGGGTTAATTTGGTCATATTGATAATAGACCATCTAGTGTTTTTATCGATACTTTTCCTAGAGAAATACGATTTGCAACTGATACCCAGATGGGCAGGTAACCGTGTGAGGTTCAATCGCAAAGACGAGGCCGAACAGTCTGAAGCGCTGATCACATACTCTGATGACCTGGAAGAACACGATGAGTCGAGTTCCTCGTCGTCAGTAGGCCACGCCAGAGGGAGGCCCAGTTTCAGCGCCAGCGGCAGTACAAGTCCCACTCTCGGCTCTTCCTCCAAGACGCACAACTCCACACAGCTCGAGTTCGAACCCGCACAGAAAACTCCGTACCAAAGCATCTAAATAACGACTAATACCATTATATCCGCTTACGTAAGAACACCCCCCGCCTAGCGCGCACTTTCCATTTTTGATTTTTCATTTTTCAGTTCTCATTTCCGTTTTCATTATGTCTCTTGTTAAGAATTGAGAAATAAATGCAACTGTAAGGCGAAAAAACAAAAACTGTGGAGTCAGTGGCGGAGAAGGTTGTGTGATTGTTAACTATGGACCACCAGGCGGAGCTTTTTGCGGATCGGCGCTCTGTGGCAGGCGAAAACCTCCGCTCCGCTGAAAATTGCCGCCAGGCACTGCACTGCACTGCACTGTACCGCAATCACTGAATGGACTCACTGAGTAGGTGAGAAGACCCCCCACAATTGTTCCGGGCTATTAGTGCTTGCATGAGCTAGTTTTAGTCAGTCGACTTTTGACTAAGGTCCGATATGTCAAGTGTAGCCCATATAAAAACAGAGTATATCCTTTGGGATTTTGGTTGTTTGTCTTTATTCAATTGATCGTTGTTATTTCACTGCGTATCACACGGACTTTACACAGACACATCCTAAGTTTCGCAATGGCTCCCACATCAGTTCCAGTTTCAGACGCAGATTCCGCTACGGTTCCTCTCTCGAGTCAGATCGAGCAGATCATCAGGGGCTCGCTCTTGAGCTCGCAGAGCAAAGCAGCTGCCAAAGCCAAGGGCACTTCCGGTGCCGACCCAGAAGGTCTCAAGTATCTTGCCCCCACAGCAAAGACCAGATTGGAAAAATCGGGCGTTGACCTCTCTAGTGGATACCCATGGGTGCCTGAGAAGGAGCAAGTTCCAATTTTCTTGGACGAAGCATACAAGATCAGAGACGATGAAGTTCCTTATATTGAACGCGGTAAAGGTGCTGACCCAGAAAAGAAAGCATTATTTGCAGCAGTTAAAGAAGTTCGCCATTTGACAAAGCACGTCGGTACCGAACTTATTGGTGTTCAAGTTGGTGATTTGAATGAACAGCAGTTGAATGAATTGGCATTGTTGATCAGTGAAAGAGTTGTTGTCTTTTTCAGAGACCAAGACTTGAAAGTTGGTGATCAGTTGAGAATCGGTGAATACTGGGCTTCAAGAGTTGAAAAACATCCTCAAACTGCTCAAGTTCCTGGATTCCCAGGTGTTACTGTGATTTGGGTCAATTATCGTCAAAAGAAAGGTTTGCCAATCACTTACAAGAATGCAAATGATGGTAATTTCGATATTAAATTTGGTAATTATGGAAATAACACTTGGCATACCGATTTAGTACATGAAAAGCAACCTGCAGGTTACACTTTCTTGTACAATGATACAATTCCTGAAGTTGGTGGTGATACATTATGGGCTTCTGGTTATGCTGCATATGATAAATTGAGTCCCGAATTACAAAAATGGCTTGATGGTAAAGAAGCAGTATATATCAGTGCTCATTCTTATTTGGATAGAGAAGATCCATTGGGTGGGCCTAAAAGAATTGAAAGAGTTCACCCATTAGTAAGAACTCATCCTGCCACTGGTTGGAAGGCTTTGTTCGTCAACAGATCCATGACAAGAAGAATCATTGGACTGAGACTTCCTGAATCCGACATTATCTTGAACTATCTCTATGATGTGTATGAGAAGAATGCAGATATTCAAGTGAGATTCAATTGGAAACCCTCCAAGGCAGGTCTTGGAACCGCTGCTATTTGGGACAATAGAGTTTCACAACACAGAGTTGTTTGGGATTATGAAGGTATTGAAGAAAGACATGGAACCAGAGTCACTGCTTTAGCTGAAATTCCATTCTTCGATCCTGATTCCAAATCTCAGAGAGAATCTCTTGGATTGCCATTAGAGTAAATTATTATTAATGATTATTATTACGTACAGTATATGTAATTATACAATGGAACAACAACTTGAACGCTCAATACTTTGTTGCAAGCTTTGTCTTCTATTACTATGTGTGCGCTCGGCGGTGGCATTAAATCTTGAGTATCCACTGATATTAAGCAAAATATTAATTGCAGCATTGAATACTTCATTGACATTATAAAATTCTTTTGCTGAACACCTTATGTGAGCATAAGAATTTAAATCTATCGCAAGATCATGCGCGCTCTTTGGATTGATCTTTGGTGGTAAATCAGCTTTCAATCCCACTAAGATCGTGGGTATGTCAGGACAACATTCTGCTATTTCCGGCGCCCAAAGTGATATTATATTGTCTAAACTACCAATGAAGTCTACTGAATATGCAATTATTATAAGGTCTGCATCGGTATAACTCAGTTTCCGTAATCTTGAATATTCCTCTTGACCAGCAGTGTCCCAGAGGTCTAGTGATACAATTCTATTATTGGCTGCTTCATCTTTGAGCAGCGCTCGTTTATTCTCGAATATCGTGGGCTCGTAAGCTGTTGGCAACTCCCCATTGATGAATGAAGTAAATAAAGATGTTTTCCCACACCCTGAATCCCCAACTATGACCACTTTGAATTTGGCAGCACTATGCGCATCCTGGGGAGCTTCGAACAATTTGTAACTGGATCCCAGCCCTTCGGGTCTAATGTAGTAATCAGTACTCATTATCTTCTTGAACAAAAGACTTGGTCAGATTATCAAGAAGAAACAATTGGCATTTAAAGTTTGAACTTAACGTATTTCGTCTAAATTGATTGTTTTTCTTTTATTAGAAAAACATTTCCGTGTGATACTCGAAATATTACAGCCCCGTTATTTCCTAATTGGGCAATTCATTGATAGTTTAGTGAATATAAAGTTTTTATTTCTTGATGTTTATTTCTTTCAGGGTATTTGAAATTTGATTTCTGAATCTTGATTCTTGATTCTTGATTTTTGATTTTTGATTTTGTCTTCCACGAAAAGCCCTAATGCGACAGGAACCCATATTGCCTAGGAACCAAGTGGACCAGAGGCTCACTGGTCCTTCGTCAGAGGCCCTCGACAAGCAAATCAAAGAGAACCACGAGCTCTCGGACACTTCAAGGCACGATGCCGGCTTAAAGCCGTCATCGTTTTACAGAGATGGGCTGTCCCGATTCCGGTATAACTTGAGGCAGTGGTTGATCCCGATAGTGGAGAGTGAGACACCGATACTATCTAAGATCCAATCAAGGACGAGAAGTCCAATTGCCGATTCTTATTTCATAAACACAGCATTATTAGGGTCGCATACATTTTACGTCATTATGTTGCCTATACCTTTATGGTACTTCAATGTTCGATTGGTGAGAGATTTGGTCATTGTGTTGGGACTTGGTATTTACTTCAGTGGGTTTTTCAAAGATTATGTATGCTTGCCGAGACCCAGATCACCTCCTTTGCATAGACTAACTTTGAGTCATTACACTTCCAAAGAATATGGATTCCCTAGTAGTCATACTGCCAATGCCGCTGGTGTAACACTACTGATTTCACAAGAAATTTACGCAAATTGGAGCCATCATTCAACTTTCTTCAACTTATCACTTTCCTTTGGTCTCTTCATTTATTTCTCTTCATTGACATTTGGAAGACTTCATTGCGGGATGCACGGATTTGTCGACTTAATAGGTGGTTCATTAATTGGTACCTCCATTGTTTTGCTCCGTAACCTTATAGGTGATTACTGGGATGCGTTTGTTTTCAGCAGTTCTCTTTGGGTGCCTGTAGTCACATTAAGTGGGTACTATGCATTGATCTATTGGCATACAGTACCACTAGAACCATGTCCATGCTTCGATGATGGTGTCGCCTTTATTGGTGTTTTACAAGGATTAGAATTGGGCCAATGGATTCTCAGTAATTCACGCTACGCTATTCCAAATACCGCAAGAAATGAGCCTTGTGTTATACCGTACAGTTACGAACAATTAGGATTTGTCAAATCGGTACTGAGATTCGTTGTTGGTGTAGCATTAATCGGAACATGGAAAGCATTTTCAAAACCATTGTTGTACAAACTGATAAAACCACTCCATTCTCGTGTTTTCAAAAACTCATCAGAAAAGAATTCTCCCATATGTGGTGCTTGGAAATCAAGAACTGATATTGAGATCTTTGTGAGACTGGCAGTTTATAATGGAATACCAATAATAGCTAGTTTGGCATGTCGAGTTCTATTCGATTTTCTTGGAATTGGTGCCACGTATGAATATACAGAGAACTAAAAATCAAATAATAAGTAATTATTACGACTTATGAATATATAGAGAACTAAAAATCAAATAATAAAGAATCCCTAGTAATTGATGATTTATTATTTTTGTATAATTGGTCTATTATTTTTTGCCAATCTTTAATACCTTCATGATTTGATTTGAAAAGTTTGGATTTCAAAACACTTGTTTGTAGAGTATTCAAAAGTGATAACCAAAGACAAGTTTCTCCATGTACAAATAATTGGTTCATGTAATTCTCCAACAATTGAACATCTAGAAAATTAGGACCTCCGTGTTGAACGCTAAATAATACCCATTGTTCGAATTTAAGCGCCAGCACTTGTGCATTGCGAATGTTTTGAAATGGTGGAATATTTGCATTACGTGAGCACCACTTTAGATCTACTTTGTTGGTGTATTCGTCATCGTCATCAATGTCCTGGTCGGGCTTAGATTGAGGAACTACAGGAACATGTTTACGAACCATTGAGTATTCCGCTATGACTTCTTTACGAAGATCAGGTGGTATAGCTTTCAAGACATCGGCATCCAGTTCTAAATCCTTTGTTATTCCACGTAAAAAACTACTATCATCTGGATCAAATTCTTCATTCACATCTTGTTTCGCTGCATCGCCTAATTTCAAGATTCTGTCTTTGCTAGGAGACGTGAAAGGTGATTGTGGGAAAGGCGATTTCAACTTTCGTTTTTTCTTCGGTGATGTATAATAAAGTTCTATGTTTCTATGTTGTAATTCCAATTGTAACTCCTTCTGTATATCTGGTGGCAATTCTTTGAAAGTTTCATAATCAATTTGATGTCTTGATAATAATGACATATCTTTCTTGAGTTTTTCCGATTGATCATCATTTGAAATTTGTCTTTGTTTTTGATTTTTTTCCCTTGTCATCATGGAAAGCGTGGAATTCGATACAGGTTCGGAAGTTGCAAGTTGTTCAGATTTAGTGAAATTCAATTGTTTTTGATTGTTTGTCGTGTTATTGGAATCGAGCACAAGACGCGATATTGAGACTGAAATACCTCTTAGTTCAATTGGGTCAATACCAAGATTTCTCCATAAACTCTTGAGTTCACTGACCAACAATCCTAATTCACGAGTTGCAATTCCTAAACGAGAGGATTTGCTGAAAAATTCACAATGACCCATACCCATGAATTTTGGAGGTCTTATTGGTGCACTTGGATGTCTTTTAGCCAGTTTCAACGTCATTTGAGATCCTTTATTACGAATTTTGATTAATTTCTTTTGTAATTCCTGTGCTAATCTGCCTAAAAATTCTTCAACTTGATCATTTGTATTGAATCGGATCCCCCAATTGACATCAACACTAACGGTTTTCCTGGTGAAATCTTCTGGATTTGCAGCAATATCGATGCTTGTAGTATCAATACCTCTAACGTACTCATAGATCGTAGAGCCTGTTTTAGTACCTAAGATTTCTACCAACTTTTGGCGACTCGATTTCATAACATCCGATAAAACCACATTGGGGTTGTTGAATGCAGATTGTA
The DNA here is from genome assembly GCA_001599255.1 of Wenyingozyma succiphila. Classification (NCBI taxonomy): domain Eukaryota; kingdom Fungi; phylum Ascomycota; class Pichiomycetes; order Pichiales; family Pichiaceae; genus Wenyingozyma; species Wenyingozyma succiphila. Next base: position 763,075 of record BCGL01000005.1, on the reverse strand, counting down.
ATTTATTGTTAATAGCTGATCCTATTCCTGGTAAATCCCTAAAACTTAAAGGTGCCAGGAATCTTAAAATTTCATCCCTTTTCTTCCCTAAGAGACTATAAATACCACCAGGTTTAGCGTGTCTCAGGGCCAATTTGGCCAATAAGACATTGGGTCCACAACCACAACTAACAGAACAACCATTTGTTCTTTCTTTTACTTTGTCTTTGATTTTCTGCATGATTTGTAATTCTGATTCACCATTGGTGTGTAATGTAGTGACATCAATCAATGCTTCATCTATAGAAACGGATAGTATTGAATCTAAGGGTAATTCCATCAAGATGTCATAGAATATCTTGGAGATTCGTCCGTATTCTGAGAAGTTATACGGTAAACATATCAGGTTTGGACATCTTTTCTTGGCTTGTTTTAGCCACATTCCATTCTTAACCCCAAAGGCCCTTAGAGGGTAACTACATGACGAAACATCTGAATTGGGGCCACCGTGTGTGACACAAATAGGCAATTTGGTGATATCTAATGGCGGTACATGGTTCATAGCTGAGACGCTTGCGAAAAAGCAATCAAAATCAACATGCACAATGACTTTATCCTTCTTATTTTGATTCTTATCATGAGGTTTGCTTTTCAGCTTTTCAAGTGCTTTTTGTAAATATTCAGCTTTCAAGTCGGCTTTCCAAGTACTCAGATGATGAAGTCGGGACCTCTCGAAGAAATGTTTCAAGAAATCAGGATGTTTTGCGTCTATTTCCACTTCATCTTCTTCCGGTGAGTGCGAATCGGGGGCAACGGCAGGAGGCGGGAAATCCAATCTTTTTTGTCCATAATCATTAAAGATCAAAGAATGATCTGGCCAGTCTTCTAGTTTCCCAAGTTCAATACTCTTTGTTATCCAAGATGCTTTGACAACTTTATAATTTCTGAACTCTATTCGTTTTCTTGGTGTGAGGTTCTCGGCTATTATATGTGTTGCTGCACCTTTAGAACTCAAGTAATGAATGAATTTGCCTCCATGTAAAATGATGAGCTTGTGCAATGTGGTGATATCAGGGTCTGTCTTCCCATTAACGTGAATCACGCAGTTTTTGAATAATGGCGGATACTCAATATCGCTATTATCAGTATTAGCCTTTGTTATAAAGCTCACGTATTCTTCATCGGCCAACTGCTGTTTCTGGCGCTTGGCATCCATATACGATCTGTAATCATTGAACCCAAGCTCCTTTCCCTCTTCCTCTCCTTCATAAATATCCTGCTCATCATCATCTTCATCTTCGGAGGGTGCATCATGAGAGACCCGTTGTTGCGAGAGCTGGGAGAGTTTTCTCTTTTGTTTTTGGTCCTGGCTCAGCCTGTTCACCGCTGCTATGAGCTCTTCATCCTCTAAGGACCCCCATGTGAACGACGAGTTGCCTATCTCGTCGCTATCGTCATCGCTGTCCATTGCATGAAGAAGCCGAAATGCATCTTTTAGCTGTAAATCATAGAATGACGCGCATTGCCTTCTTAAATCGAAAAATAAATAGAAAAAAAAAAGAAAACCGTTGTTAGTGCTAAATGAAAAATTACCCCGCGATTAATTTACAATTTGGTTTAAAATTAAATTCTTCAAATTACCTAAATAATGAAATAAAGAACAGTACTAATTATAGCATAATAGTAATAAATAGATAACTCACATAATCAAAATGGAGAACAAAAGAGATAAATAAACAGATTGAATAAATTATTTACGAACATCGTGCTTGACGACTTCAATAATGTGACTAACAACAGCAGGATTACTTAATGTTGAAATATCACCTAATTGATCTTCTTCATGAGCCAAAATTTTTCTTAAAATTCTTCTCATAATTTTACCAGATCTTGTCTTTGGTAAATCATTTACTAATAAAATCAATTTTGGTGATGCAAATGGTCCAATTTCTTTTCTAACTGTTAAAATCAATTCTTTTTTAATTTCATTAATTTCTTCTTTTGTTTCGAATTCTTTCTTTAATGAAACAAATGCAGCCACTGCAGAACCTGTTAATTCATCTGGGAATCCAACAACAGCAGATTCACCAACTAAATCATGTTCAATTAGTGCACTTTCGATTTCTGCAGTTGATAAACGATGACCAGAAACATTAACAACATCATCAACTCTACCTAAAATCCAATAAAATCCTTCTGAATCTCTTGCAGCACCATCACCTGTAAAATAAACATCTTTATAAGGTTTAAGATAAGTATCCAAGAATCTTGAATAATCATTCCAAATTGTTCTTGCAATAGAAGGCCATGGAGAACGTACAGCTAATACACCTTCCACATTATTACCCAATAATTCTTCTCCAGTGACAGGATCAACAATTAATGGATCAATACCAAAAAATGGGAATGAAGCAGAACCAGGTTTTGTCCTTGAAACACCAGCTAATGGAGTTATAATATGTGAACCAGTTTCTGTTTGCCAATAAGTATCTGTAATATGAGCTTTACCTCTACCAACATTTTCATTATACCATTCCCAAACTTCTGCAGCAATTGGTTCACCGACAGATCCTAAAACTCTTATAGAACTTAAATCATGATTTTCAACAAATTGAGTACCTGCTCTTTTAAGTAATCTTAAAGCTGTTGGAGCAACATAAAATTGGGTAACTTTATATTTATCGACGATATCCCAATAACGTGAATAATTTGGATAAGCTGGAGTACCTTCAAATACCACTGTTGTTGCACCATTAAGTAAAGGACCATAAACGACATAGGTATGACCTGTAATCCATCCAACATCACCAGCTGTGAATAAAATATCTTCTTCATGTACATCAAAGGTATATCTTGTTGTTAATAGAGCACCCAATAGATAACCAGCAGTTGAGTGTTGAATACCTTTTGGTTTACCAGTAGAACCAGAAGTATATAATAAGAATAAAGTATCTTCACTTGCAACATTAATTGGAGTAAAATAAGGAGGATGTTTTTTAATTTCATCATGCCACCATAAATCTCTATCTTTATTCCAAGGAATATGTTTATTACCAGTTCTTTGGAAAACAAGAACGTTTTTAACTTGTGGAGCAGATTCTAAAGCATCATCAACGATTTTTTTAGTTTCAATAGTTTTACCACCTCTTTTAGATTCATCTGTGGTGATAACGATTTTTGAATTTGCATCATTGATACGATCACGTAAAGAACCTGAAGAGAAACCTGCAAAAACGACAGAATGGATTGCACCGACTCTAACAATTGCCAACAAGGTAATTAAAGCTTCTGGGATCATTGGTAAGTAAACAGCCACGGTATCACCCTTTTTAACGCCCAAGCTTGTCAATACATGGGCCAAACGGGAAACTTCTTTTAATAATTCGCCATAGGTGATGATTCTACCTTCGCCGACTTCATCAGCTTCATAGATGATAGCTGGTTTATTTGGGTTTTTTATAGCCCATCTGTCAACAGCGTTATAACTTGCATTTAATTCACCACCCAAGAACCAAGCAGCAGCATCACCGTTATTAGTCTTAAAGCCAGGTTGCTGTGGATATTTTGCCACTTCGAAATCCTTGGACCAAGAAAGATATTTTTTACCGAAACGGCCAAAGAAACCATTAGGGTCTTCGATTGACTCTTTGTAGAGTTTCTGGTACTCTTCGAAGTTCTTGAGGTGTGGTTCTGAAGGGTGTCTGTCAAAGAAACCTTGAGGAGGGTCGATACCTTTGCCATTGATCAGGTGCTCATTGTCGAGGGGCTTCTTGTTCACAGGAGGGGCGTCCGCCGACATAGTTAACGCAGTAGTCTAGACAGCCAAATTAGTGAGTGCAGTGCAGTGCAATTGAATCAGAATTCTTCCAAGCAAGGGAGGGGAAAAACGCTACTAAGAAAAAAGTACAGCAGTGAATGGAGACAATATATATATATATATATATATATGAAAGAATGAATGAAAGAGCAGGGGTCTAGGATGTGTCTTGGTGGAGCGGGTGGACGCAGTATGCAGTGCAGGTTGAAAGGAAACGAAAACGAAAACGGGGGTTTACAAATAATGACCACTCGGTGGTGGGAGTTGCTGAGAGTCTGCGAGAGTTTATGTAGGTAATTAAGTTACCGGGCAGTTGCCACCGGGCTAAGCAAGGGTTCTCACAGAAGTGCACTAGAGTACAGCACAGCAGTAGAAGCACATAAACCGACATGCCACACGCTGAAGGGAGGCCAGTTAGCCAATTGAACCCACCGGTGGGTCACAGCTGGAGAAAGGGAAACCCCATGCGTCTGCAGTCCGGTGTAGAGGGATTACATAAACTGCCGACAGGCAGAGTTTGAGAACTGGCTTCAGAACTAGTGCCAGCTTATAAGAGATCCCCCGCAGAAACAAAGTTCTGGGCGTTTAGTTGAAATGTTGGGTTCTCTGCTTTTGTCTTGTCTTGTGTCTTGTCTGGTCTGCATTGCGCGTGATCTCGAAGCCCCCCCAAATGAGGGGTAAACTGACTAACAACACACAACACGCGCGTTTTGCGCTAGCGCGAAAACAAGGTCCACCGGAGAATTGCGGGTCCCCCGGGGGGTGGAGTGGGGGGGGGGGGTATGCCAACCGGTGTACGGGTGTGCTGGTGCTCTGCCAACCGCCGCGCCCATCGACGGTGGATGCACAACACCAGTGCACCCCCGCGATATCTGGGAATTCAGCGATGAAACACAGCGTTTGTGATTAGTGCGCGCGCAGTTTATTTATAGAATGCAGCCAGCCTCCGGCCAGCCTCCCCGGCCACCGCCCGCGCCTCGATCAAACACTCAAGCACTCAAGACACTGAAAGCTCTCAAAACTCTCAAATATTTCACTTTCGCTGCACAGCAGCGAAAAAAACAAGAACAAGAATTTCACATCGCATACGTAATTTGACAAACCCGCTTTTCGCGTACTTACATACTGTAGCTGAAATCTAGCTAACTTAGTATACTTACTTAGTGGCTTCACATACAGTTTACCTTATTTTTGGCTTTATTTTGCATACAGTACCAAGAACTGCCCACTCCAATTTGTATTTCATTTATTTCATTTATTGGATTCTTGGTATTGATCTTTATTGATTTACGTTTAAACTTTTATTTTTACCCTTACTTTGAACTTTTTTTTTATTTTTATATTTTTATTCTTATTTTTATTCTTATTTTTTTTTATTTTTTCCTATACATATTTGTTCGATCTTTATCTCCAGGTATTACCCCTTTTGCCATATAACCACCCCCATCAGTCTCTTTCTTTATTCTTTCTTTTTGGTCCTTCCCACTCTCTTTGTTCTCTCACTAAGCCGCCTTCCCTTCTTACGCACCAGAGATGAAGTTGTCGACCTCGTTGTCGGCCTCGTCGGTGACCTTTGGCTGGTGCTCGACACTGCTTTCGCTGTGTTTCTTTATGGCCACATGCGCTCACGCTCAGCAGTATTTTAAATCAGACTCCTTACTTACATGCATGGAAAATTCCCAATTTACAGCTTCTAGTTTCGACGTCACATACTACAAGGATAATAACACCGTCGTGGTCTATGTGGATGGTTTATCAACCATCTCAGGTAAAGTCATCGCAGATGCTGAACTAGTCGTTTACGGGATCAACATCAAAAAATTCTCAATAGACCTCTGTGATCTTGGATACACCGCTTTATGTCCAATCAGTGCTGGTCGTTTGAATATTAATGGTGTCACCTATAAACCAACTGCTGATCTTGGATCTTCTATCCCCGGTATCGGTTACACCATCCCTGATCTTGACGCTTATGTCCGTGTCGTTGTCTACGATGCAGATGATACAAGCAAAGACACCCCACTGGCTTGTGTCAAGGGAATCTTGTCAAATGGTAAAACTGTCCAAACAAGATACGCAGGTTGGCCCATCGCCATCGTTGCAGGTTTCGGTCTTGTTGTCAGTGGATTTGTCTCAATCTTGGGTCATTCTGCCACTGCTGCTCATATCGCTTCAAATGCTGCAAGTTTATTCGTCTATTTCCAAACTTTGGCAATCACTTCAATGTTAGGTGTCGCTAAAGTTCCTCCAATTGCTGCATCATGGGCCCAAAATTTCCAATGGACAATGGGTATCGTAAAGACTAAATTCATGCAAGATATGATTTATTGGTATGTTCAAGCATCAGGTGGTGATGTTACTGCAATCTTATCCAATAAAAGTGTTTATTCCATCTCTGTTCAAAAAATGGCTCAAAAATTACTCCATAAATTCCAAAAAAGAGCTGATACTTTAACTGATGTTCTTGATGATACTTCATTATACACAACTGATGAATCAGATGTTGGTTCAAAAACTTTGGTCCTTAGAGGTATTCAAAGAGTTGCATTCTTAGCAGGTATCGAAATTTCAAATATCTTCATGACAGGTTTGATCTTTTTTTTCTTTGTTGGTTTCATCTTGATTGTTTTATTAGTATTATTCAAAGGATTCTGTGAATTGGGTGCAAGAACAGGATTCTTGAAACAGAGTAAAGTTGCAAGCTTTAGAAATCATTGGAGATCCATTATAAAAGGTTCTTTATACCGTTTATTTTGGATTACTTTCCCTCAATTGACTCTTTTGTGTATTTGGGAATTCACAAGAAATGACTCAACTGGATGTCTTGTATTTGGCATTGTGGTCCTTGCAGTCACTTGGGTCTTATTACTTTTTGCCCTTTTCAGAGTTGTTCAAGCAGGTTATAAATCAACAAAACAATTCCATAATCCTGCTTATTTGTTATATGGAAATCAAAAAATCCTTAACAAATTCGGTTTCTTATATTCACAATACAAAGCTTATAGATATTATTGGATTGCAATCCATTTATTATATCTTTTGGTAAGATCTTTGGTCATTGCCGTTTTACAAGAACATGGTAAAATCGCTGCTGTATTAGTATTTGCATTTGATTTGCTTTATGCAGTTGCTACAATTGCATTTAGACCTTATATGGATAAAAGAACAAACGTTTTCAACATCTTCATCTGTGTTGTCAACGTTATCAATTCAATTTTTTATCTTTTCTTCTCCAATGTTTTTAAACAAGCAGCACCAGTTTCATCAATTGCAGCAGTTGTTTATTTCATCTTAAATGCTATTTTCGCTGCAGTATTATTGATATTCACCATTGTTACATGTGTTTTGGCTCTCGTTAGAAAGAACCCAGATACAAGATACCAACCAATCAAAGATGATCGTGTCTCTTTCATCCCTAAAGAAGGTGCTGAAATCGATAATGATAAGACAGATGTTGAATTAGCAGCATTGGGTGCTACTGCCATGAGAGGTCATGATAGAGACTCGATGTTTATCGATTCAAAACAATCCCAACAACCAATACAACAACAACAACCATTCAATTCTAGTTATGATAATACAGCTGGAAATAGAGCATCAAATCCTTTTGAATATCAATCGAATTACGAAGATGATTCCATATATTTCAAAAATAACAACAATCCAGTGAATGGAGCTGCTAAAAGTTACAGCTTATCTTCAGCATCAGCTACAAATGCCAGTAATGGTAATAGTAATGCCAACTCGAATTCAAATACTGGAGGTTACGTGCAACCTCAATCCGTCGTGTACGGTTATGGTAGAACTTAAATAAATATTATACGTCATTTATCCATCGCCAATACCATCTTTGTAAACTTATGTTTTTTTCATTGTTATATTGATATCATTTATTTAGTAGCTGCCAAATGCTTGTACCAGTAAACTTGGTCATTGAGAGTTTTCTCCTTTGCGTATCTGACCACGGGGTTTGTGAAATCCCCACGATTAGAGTAACCGTGTACCACACCACTGAAAACGTCGATCTGGTATCTTAGACCAAAGGCAAGAGAGTTCTTCTTGAGAAGTGCTTCAGTCTTGTATCTCAATTCTTCAGTGAAGACCGGGTCAGTTTCAGCAGCGGAAATCAGCAGTGGCTTGGTGATTTTTTCAACCTCTGGCTCTGTAACAAGAGAAGGATGTGCAATGGCTCCAAAATCCAATAACCCATCTTTGCTCAAGTGCTGAATAACAAATTTGGCTCCTAAACAGTACCCGTTGGCCACCAGAACTTTTGGTTCGATTTTTTCCTTAACTGTTCTCAAGAAGGTTGTAACAAATGCACTAATATCAACTGGATTATGCAGGGCTAGCCAGTCTGGAATTGATTCACCTTCCTCAATAGGATCCCCATTGAGAATGTCTGGGATGATGACGTAGTAACCAAGTTTTCTGGCAAATTCATCAGCTAACAAATTAGTATTATTCAATCTGTAACCAAAGATATCAGTGAGGATGACCAACACATTTTTGGAGCTGGAATCACCACTGGTGTAAACGTCGTAATTCTCCCAAGTACAGAATTTTCCAACTGGAGTTCCTTCGTGGTACGAGCCTTCTGCGCAACACTGTGCTGGGGGGTTGGATGCCATTTTCGTTCTTATTTTAAGGTGTTTTACTCTCTCTTGACCCAATGCTTACGGACCGTACTTACATATCTACAAATAGGTGCGTATTTATATTCTACTGTACCGAACAACGACGACAGATGAGACCGAAGAAACAGCAGCGCTTAATAAAGTCTCCAAACAATAGTGCACGAATCCGGTACCGAAGCGCGAAATGATCACAAACTCGACTCCGAGATGCGAGGTCAAATTCCAGCGGCATTTACTTTACACAGTGATCGGCCCGCACCACTAGTGGCATTGGCTAGCGTTCTTGAAGTTGTGTGCATTGGACTCCATCTCGTTGTGCGAGATCTGAATGGCAAAGTTGCCGCCCCCTCCGCCGGCGGCTTTTGATTTGGCTCCTTCACGGCTGTTTCTGTCATCATTAGCGCGCGCTCCAAAAACATGGAACTCTCCACGCTCGTCAAACAGCTCGAGCTGTGCTGGCACACGGACTCGGCTTGGGGTTGGGGTTGGAATGCCAGCTCCGGGGCTGGCCGCTGCTGCCGACCGCTCCCAGCACTCCTCATCGGCAACAGAGCACAAAACTGTTCGGCTGTCTTGACAATTGCCGAATGCGTCTGCCGAAGTTTCACCTTCATCGGGTGAATGAAAAAATGACAATCTCAGTGTGTTCATTTCGGTCATTTTCATCTTATCTCCGTCTTCGTAGCTTCGGTCAAAGTAAAATTTGAGTTCCGGGTGGTTCAACTGCGTATCACCCAGTCCATGCAGTACAGCAATAGGCACGAACAACAATGGAGCAATTTCTCTGTGATTAATATCGTCGTGCACAAGAATAATATCGCTTATTTGGTTCTTGCTATCGCACACAGAGAAAATTAATTTTTTGGCATTGGAATCCATCCATGTATACGCGTAATTGACAAGTCCCAATTCATTCAGCCTCTCCACGTTGAGCTCATCTTCCCTCAGTACTACGGCAATTGGATCTTGTTCATCTGTAAAATAACTTTCTGGTCTCAAGGAATGTATTTTTCCGAATAAAAAATCCAAAGAGTTATGCGAGAAAAATTGTGATTGTTCAGAATGCTTCAAAAGCAATGCCGCAGATCCTGCGTCTTGTGCCCTTTTCAATGCGAATGAGCTCAGCTGAGGCACAACAAGCGCCATACTTATTTCCATCAAGCATATGAGCGCGCCAATACATCTCATTATCATTGTGTGCTGTCTACCTGCCGAAACAGGTGGATTCACCAAACAATTTCTAATACTCACAAAAAAGAATTATTAAACGCCTCGAAAATGAAATCGATGAAAACGAGCACAAAACACAACGCCCCAAAATGTCGCGGAAGCTCAATGGGGAAAAACTCAGCAATTGGTTGGAAGAAAAAGAGTTCCTTAATAAAGAAGAGCTTTCCCTCTTAGTGGTGGTGAATAGGGTGCTTGCGTGATTTGAATTGATAACTATATAGTTCGATATGAGCAACGTGTCATTGAGAGCCTTGGGTGCGATTCGCACTGGTGCCACTGTGGCTGGTCGTAGCGGCCTTGCCGGACTCAGGTCGTTTGCAACTTCAAACTTTGCACTTTCCAGCAATGCAAATACTACTAGCAATGCAAATACCAATGCAAATACCACCCACTTTGGATTCAAGACCGTGGCAGAAGAACAAAAAGAGTCTTTGGTTCGTGATGTGTTTTCCAGTGTTGCAAGCAATTACGACGTGATGAACGATGTGATGTCTCTTGGAATCCACAGGCTTTGGAAAAGTCATTTAATCAACAAGTTGGATTGTGGTAAACGTCCTAATTCGACAGAGCCTCTCAGTTTCCTCGACGTTGCTGGTGGTACTGGTGATGTGGCCTTCGGACTGCTCGATCACGCAAGATTGAAATACGGAGACAACGAGAGTGATATGACCGTGGCTGACATCAACCCTGATATGCTAAGAGAAGGTGCCAAGAGATCTTTGAAGACCCACTACGCCAATTCTCCAAGAATACAATTCTTGGAGCAAAACGGTGAAACTTTGGAATCCATTGAAAGCAATTCAAAAGACGTTTACACAATTGCATTCGGTATTCGTAATTTCACCAACATTCAGGCCGGTTTAGACACAGCTTACAGAGTTTTAAAACCAGGTGGAATCTTCGCATGCTTGGAGTTCAGTCAAGTAGACAATGCGGCATTAGACTACGTCTACCAGGCATACTCATTCTCTTTGTTACCTTTAATGGGCCAACTCATCGCTAATGACAGAGATTCGTATCAGTACCTGGTGGAAAGTATCAGAAAATTCCCAGATCAAGAGACTTTTGCAGGCATGGTTAGAAAAGCAGGATTCTACACTCCTGGTAAAGGCTATGAGAATCTTACTTTCGGAATTGCTGCCATCCATATCGGTGTCAAGCTATGAATTAAAATGTCATTCCATCCTATAGATAAAATTTCTGTACATACATACAAATATAAACTCCAGCGAGAAGAAAAAAAACACATACTGTACACAGTAGAAAATAATTGAAAATAATCGAATCTCATTAAATGTTAAATAAACACTGAGCGTCATCTGTAACAAGGATTTCAGTTAGCCATTTACAATTGAGCAATGCCATTGATAGACCCAGAATTGGTGGTGCCGCTATCACGGATATCGGATGTGCTTATCAAACGGCCAGGTAAAGTGGGCGTCGAAGGTATCAAAAGGCTCTCCAACCTCTACGGATTTGAAACTTTTACAGACACGATTCCCCTGAAAGGTGATAACGGTACCCACACCAACAGCAACAATGAATCTGTGACCCCCAATGTGAATTCTCCAGCCGGCTCATTACCACGCAGCAGTCATGCTGGATCTCCAGTTGCTGGAAGCAGTGCTAACAGAGAAGTGATACAGCGACTCACGCTTTCAGCAAAGACTTTACTAATAGACATTGATTTTCACAAAGATTCAGTACGCAGTGTTTCACTCTCAAGCGCCATTAATATCGTGCCCTTCCTCAATGAAGACGGGGATGTGATAGATTCCAGAAATGGTACCTCTGCTGTCGGTATTAATTTCTTAGAAGGCAGCGAGCTTCTCAATGCCCCGAAAGTTGAGGCTGTCCTGTACAATAACCTACAAAGCCGAACTCTGGATAAATTCAACAGGAATATCCGTACAATTAGCCAATTTGATCATTTATCCCTTCCTGATCCCAACGATCTTTTCAACTTTGTCAATCAATTGACTTTTAACTTAATTAACATAAAAAACTACCAATTGCACAATATCCCTGAACAACACAATGAGTATTCATACGCATTGAACTTCACAGAGAGGCAAGCAGATGTTGAAAATGGGAATCTTGGTATAGGTAAAGTATTGGTGAATGTTGATGAGAAAATTGGCGTTTTTTTGAAATTTTGGGAGGACAATCGATTTGTAAATCAATATCTCAATGAGAATCATAATGTTCAGACTGCAGAAAGTTTACATCCGCATTTAATACATTTCAAAATACGTGAGAGAGACACAACTACACAAGACGTGGAAAACGCAGATGGTGTTGCAGGTGAAATACCAGAGAGTAGTACCATCAACGTTGAAGATTCCGTTGAGAGCGCAGCCACAAAGACAAAATGGTTTCATAACGGTAAATGGCTCATCACCCCTAAAGATACAGTGATCTTTCATAACATCTCCCTGTTGATTCTTGAACTGGTGCCATGTATTTGGATTCCAGAAGATTCGTTATTCGAGATTGGAATTTTCGGATACGATACCATTTCAGAGGACAACAGTAATAATTATAATGATGACAAGATTTTCAAGGACTGTGATAAATTGAGTGAATTCTATCAAAGCTTGAATGATCCCGAAAGGCCGACTAGAAATAACAAAGTGATTTTAGCTACAGGAAGCAAATTCATCAAGCTTCATAAAGTTGGTTTAACCGATCTTGAGAACCAATTAGAACAACTTCTCAACCTTCTTAGAACTTGGGCGTTGATAAACAACCTGTTGCGTAATTTTTTGCAAAATGAGAGCACTAGTCAGGATGCCAATGAAGACAATGGAGATCACGAAACCGCTCGTGATCAACAGCAACAAGAGATTAATGGTATCACGTATGATTCAGACTTTGGACTTGCAGATGTCCTCAAGGCCAAATCTCTTGAGTCAGCAGAGTATCCATATTCCAATGGAGAATATACGATCATCATTGACTCAAGGTTGGCTACTGGGGTTGCAGAAGTTGATATTCAAGTGTCGGACAACGCCAATGGATCAACATTGGTTGCACTACGCGTGGTCAATGGGCAAATCACTTACTTAGATCCAAAATTCGCCAAAGCAAGCATTTTGCTATCAAAGACAGAAAGTTTATCGAAATTGATAGAGTTTTTGCAATCTGTATAACCATGTGACACAAGTTATTTGGATAATTAAAGTACAAAGTAATAAAACAAAAGAAGAAGTAAAGAAGATAAAAGTGGTTAAGAACTAGTAATCAAAAGAACTTTCGTCAACGATAATCCTTTTGGTCTGACTTAAGTTCGTGGGTAAAAGTAGGAGGCAGTCCATGAGACGATATACTTGTATTTAAGGTCTGCACCGAGCCAGCAGATGAAGGCAGAGTACTGCTACCACTACCATGCTCAGAGGACGTTAAAGATGAACCGCTACTGATATGACTGCGCTGGTTGAGCCAATTCTTCTGCAACCCACCACCTCCCGATGAGGATGATGAGCCGTAGGATGAATTAAACTGTGGCCTATGTTGCTGCTGAAGCTCCTGCTGCGGAATTTGTTGACTTGTCTGTTGAGGTCTACCTGGTGTATTACGAGAATATGCATAAGAAGACTCTGGAGAGTACTGGAATTGTTGCTGGTAGAGCTGCTGATTCTGCTGCGATTGACTCAAGTACTGGTTGCTAGCACCTTCCGAAGTATCGTAGTAGGGTTCTGCTGCTGCATATCCGCCAGGTGCTTGCGGTTGCTGATGGTAGGCGCCTTGTTGATCTGGCACCGTGGCGTACAGAGGATTAGCGCCGCTGCCATTGCTCGTTGGATCGAGCTTTGTGTTGTAACCTGCAGGCTTAGACCTCGCAACACTGTATTGATAACTGGGGGTGGTGAAAGCGACACCATTGCTATGACTAGCTCCTCCTTGCCAATTATCGTACCCAGTATTCCCACTTGAATACTGGTATTGTTGCTGTTGCTGTGGCTGAGAAGAAGGAACAGACTGCTGGATTGATTGCTGTGGAGTAGCCTGAGACTGATCTCGGGTGGCATATTCTCCTGGGTAGCGCTGGTAAGAGCGGTAAGGAAGAGCTTGAGCACCTGATTGATCTGGATAGTAAGGCGCGGATGAAGAAGGTGCTGCTGTAGATGAAGGGTAGTATTGCGGTTGTTGCTGCGGTTGTGATTGCGGTTGTGGTTGTGGTTGTGGTTGTTGTCTAAGACGCGAGTAAGTGTAGCCATATGAAGCGCTATGTGGGGATTGTTGATGAGGATCTGTTTCCAAGCTCTGTTTGAGTTCTGTTTCTTTTCTCTTCAAAGCACGTTTCCTGAGTAAATCTCTTATTTCTTTAAATTCAGCAGGAGAACGTTTTGCGCCATGTTTTTGTGAAATAACATGTGTATTAAGATGATTTAGTGTCCCATATGATTTCAGACAATTTTCATGATTACAGCGGTATAATCTTTCAACTTCATGGGATTTCCTACGCAGTCTTTTACCCTTCGATGAACCATCTTGGTTACCATCGTCGCTATTTGCAGACGAGTCTGGCTGACTTTGACCCTGTTGCTTAGTAACGATCGAGCTTAAAGTTGGTAAAGAGTTTGACTGTGAGCTTCGTGAGTCGTATTGGGATTGCTGCGGTACTACTTGGTATGGGTTGTAATACGAATTTGCCACGGGAGTTGGATTTCCTAAAGTATCAAGTTGATACGAAGATTGCCTGAAGAAAGGGAAATTGGTCCCACCTGAGGAACTTGCCGCCGCGGTGGTGGGTACTGTAGCTGAAGCGGGGATATACGGTGGTAATTGCACGTAAGCCGATTGATGTTGGAGGTGTGATGGTATTGAGGAATAAGCCGCCGGCTGTTGTTGCGAGGTTCCAAGATGACCAGCATCAGTGGTATGGGCAGCGGTAATGGGACTCAGCGCTGGGTTAGCGATTGAGTTTGAAACGGAGGTGGTCGTGGCGGTAGCGGCAGAAATGTTTGTTGGTACAGCCGCTGAAGGTAATGAAGAAGATGATGAAGAAGATAATGACGGATGGCTTTGGGATTGGGAATCGGCGACCGAGCGAGATTGGAACGAAGTCGTGGTGGACATTGCTTTGGATATAGGGTTTCAGTATCGTTTCGGTTATTGGAACTGGAGCATGAGAAAGTACGATTGAATTTTGCAACTCTGGAGGGGTTTTTTAATATTAGAGATGGTGAAGTGAAGTGAAAAGTGGAGAGAAGTGAAGTTAGGAAGCGAATTAGAGAGAGAGATCTGAATCGCAAGAAGGAGATGTCCTCTACGAGAGAGAAAGAGAGGTTGTGTGTCTGTGTGTATTGGCTTGAAGTGTTTTGCTTTATGCTTTTTAAAACAAAACAAGAAGACAAGTTGAAACGACCGAAGAAAAGAGGGCGCTAAATAAATTTGAACGGGCCTGGTTTCAAGTTTTAGAGCGAAGATTAGATCGGCACTAAAAGGAGACGAGATGCGATCAGATTGGATCTAGTGTCAGTTTGCAGGTTGGCAGAGAGGAAGAAGGAGGAGTGCCGACCAAGAAGAAAAAGGGGAGAGGCAATTGATTAAATATTATAGTTGCAAGGGTGCAAGTGTATAAGCGAGAATGATGAATGAATGTATGTAAAATGAATAAAATGAGTAAAACGAGTAAAATGAGTAAAATGAATAAAAATTAGGTGTTAGAGAAAGTAAGGAATAATAAATATGAGAATCTAAAAAGTAAAATATGAAATGAAAGATGAAAAGCCGGCCAAAATCAAATGCCCCCACCCCAAAGAAGAATAAAGAAGGATGATGTGTGAAAGATATCAATAGTGATCGGGAAGTGAAGTGGTTGAGGATGCTAAAACGGGAATAATAGAAGCGAAAATAAACAACAACACATTAAAAACAAGCTGCCCTGCTTACACCTTGCTTACACCATGCTTACGCCTTGCTTTAGAGTGCTTTAGAGTGCTTTCAGAGTGCTTCCTGCGTGCTTACTGCCTACAGCAGGTCTACCGCAGGTCGACAGCAGGCCTACAGCGTGCTTACGGAACGACAATAGAGAATTGTACACCCGGCAGAGGGAGAAGGAAGACGCACACCAGACACTCCAAACGGTGGCGGCGCGCAGATACGGGCGCGCCAGGGAGAACAAGGCAGAACAAGGGCGAACAAGGCAGAACAAGGGCGAACAAGGCAGAACAAGGGAGAAAAAGGGAGAACAATAGGGGGTTCGCTGGGTAAATAGAGTAAAACGAGATCAACGCGGGAGGATGCTCCCTGAGAATGTGCGTTTTTTTAGCTTTTTTGGCTTTTTGGGCTTTTAGTTCGCAGGCAGCAGCGGGAGCTAGGCTGAAGTTTAAAGTTTGCATTGGGGTTGCGGGCCCGCCGGGGGCCCGCTGAGGTTTAGTTCCTTACATGGACTCTTCAATACAGCACAATAGTCACACAGACTTAGCGCAGACTTAGCACAGACTTAGCGCAGACCTAACGCACACTAGTGTGCTTTGATTTCGATATGGCTAAAGACGCAGCCATACCTAGGAATTTCTATCGGACTCCAGCAAGAATACGGGAATCGTTTCAAGTTGACCGAGGCGGAGGGGGGGGGGAAACCTGAACAACATGGATACGAATTTTCCCGTACTCCAGTAATTGGACTTGCCGGCAAGCCAGCGAACCGGCGAGAGAGTCAGCGAGTCAGCGAATTGGCCAGTGCCTACTTGACACACGATAGATGCAATACAAAAGTGCATGTTTAGCGCGAGTTAAGAGAGTTAAGCAAGTTAGCGGCGTGTGTGGGCGCCTCTTTGCGCCTCTTTGCACCTCTGATCGCCCACAGACTGCCACAGACTCTCATAGGCGCCGGTGTGGAGCTGCATGTCTCTGCATGTCTCTGCAGCTCCTCATGCAGCGACAGCTGCAGCGCGTGCTCTTTTACTTTTTCGCTCGTCTCCCTCGCTCGAGGGTGGATTCGATCTAGCGCTGGCGTGCGTAGTGGGATCTAAAGGGCCCCGCCCGCACCCTCGCTCCCGCCCTGCCAGCTGCTTGCCAGCTCCATGAGGGCTGCCTGAGGGCTCTCCGCAGGCTCAGCGCGAGAAACATCGACACCACCAGCAGAACAGACTCCCACTCTACGTATCAATGAACTCACAAGGAGCGAGCACTTTGAACGAGCACACTGAACTCAGCAGAGAACTCAAATCACTGTACGAAGGTTTTTGAAAGTGAATCAGCATGCACTTCATGGCTGCCTGCTGTTTCCTGATTTGCCTGTTTTTCCCGCCTGCCTGCCTGCCTGCCTGCGTTGCCTGCTGGAGCCCGCGCGCATTTCCGTTGCCGAGATGTAATAGGACCACAATCGTCCCATTTAGTGCGAAAATTAGGTCTCGCTATATGTACTTTTATTTCCACTCTGCAGCATTAAAGAGCAGATTATAACTGAAAACAAATCATCACAAATTACATCTACACACTGCAAAATGGATATTTGAACATGATCCCTTAATTAAGCAAATTAAGCAAATTTTGCAAATTTAGACAACTTTGCAACTTTGTAACTTTGAAACTTTGAAACTTTGCAACTTTGTTTAAGTGAAATCTGGGTGGTTGAGGGGTTTTTGGGCTATGCATCTTACATGAAACTTTGTACTAGTACCAATCTTATCTTATCTAGCGTTGAAAATAGAAAAATACCCTTAATGCCCTTTTTTTTTCCGTTTCAAACTAGGGCAATTGTATTTGGCACGTACCGTACCGTACCGTACCGTACAGCACTAAAACTCGTTCAAACTCACTAGTCCACTGAAATAGGTTTGTAAATGCCAAACTAGCGAGATCACATACAGAACATTGCTGCAATGTACTGTACTTTACAGTATTTTGCCGTGTAAAACTCGTATCCTAATCCATACTGACGCACTGTGCACAGAGCTAAATGCCTCGAGACACGAAGAACAGTCCCTTTGACACACTGTGGATTGGCATTTTAACATCATACGCAGCTTGCTTGCACTTGCGCCACGCTTAGACCGAACAGATAGATCTCTTTGATTTCGTTGCCCGTAGTTAAGTCCTACAGATCTAGTAGATGGATGATGCTCTTGCTCCTGCCCTTGCTAGGGCAACCCCTGGAGCTCCCTTGGGAGCTCCCTCGAGGTCTCTTGAACTCTCTACCCGGGGGCGGCAGGCGGGCCGCCCCACACGTCTTGCGAGATGCCAATAAATTTCAGCAGGCGAAGAAGACAAGAACAATGCCATGCACGAAAACAGCAGCTGATACAGGCTAAAGGCCAAAGAGCCACCGACAGCACGCGCGCAGGCGCGCGCGCGCGGTGAATTCCCGGTGCATTATTTTGTTTTTTCTTAGAGTTTCTTGGAGTTTTTTTCCGTTGTTCCTTTCTTCCCTGGGCCAGATCTGGCCCCCAGACAGAAAAATCCCCCGGCGCGCTCACTTGCAGCACAATCATTGGATTTGACTGCAGCATTTTCTGAAACGAATCCGAGCCCTCGAATCCTGTACAGCGCACTCTATTGCACCATTGCAAATATCTTCCACAACTGCCGGTGACGGCTCTAGTCTCGACGCCTGAATCGGCGTCTCGTCCACCTGCCTGCCAAAGGCTTCACTCACCTCAGGGGTTCATCTCAAGTGGGTTCACCTCAAGTGGGTTCAACTAAATGGCTTATTCATCTCGTCGTCTCGTCGTCCCGACTCGACCACTCGACGACTCGACGACTCGACATCCATTTGACATCTATTTGACGTGATTCAACTTACATAACTCCTTGCCGCCGTGAGCCATCTCTAATACAATTTCATGCATGCATGATCCTCAAATTTCAGGGAGTTCATTTTCTCTTTGTTCACTACAACAATACACATACATTACATTACACCTCTACCTCTTTATTGAGTAAATCAATTAATTTCGGTAATGGTGCACTAGTTTCGTTGTTCCTGTCTATCGACGTTCTTTCTTCTGTACCAGTTAACAAAATCCCTTATACTTGCTCGGACTTTCCTGTAATCTTTGGATCCAATGGCAACCTCTACTGTAGACAGCAATTTCGTACGTTCTTGAGCATTCACTTCCCCTGAGGGTAAACTAGTTAGCACATTATCCAACCAACTCAGCGAAATCTTAGAACCTGAACCTTCAATAGTTGATAATTTTACAATTTGAGTAATTAATTCACTGGATTCTGGATAACTGTCCACGGGGAAACTATAAATTAATCCAAATATAATAACCTTCAAAATTTCTAACCCCGTAGTTAATGCAAAATTTAATACTTTTAATTTCAAATTCTCGGGAATATCATCAACTAATGCAATTGGTGGAGTTTCAAATCCCCAAGAATAGAAATCAATCAAGAATTGTAAAATAGATCTCAATGGATCATAAAGATTCAAAACACTTAAACTTGTCACTGCAGTCTCATAAATTGGCTTAATTAATTCAGAATCAATGAGTTTAACAGGCATAAACATTAAAATATCTCCACACATGCGGAAAAAATCCTCGATTAAATCCGACAATTCTTTAATTCTTTCCTTGACTTCTCCACTCTCTTGTAAGAATTTAACAAAATTTAATATTTGTGTCTCTGCAAATTGCCATGTTGCATTCACTACATCCACAGATGAATTCAATTCATCTCCATACTCCTTAATAAAAGCTCCAGAGACCCATAAAAACACACCATGTCTGTATTGTAAGAACCCATTAATTAATAACTGTGCAGTCTCATTCAACACAGGGATTAAATATGGGCCAAAATTTTCAATAGACCTCTTAACAAGTTTCAAAGATCGTTCACTCACTTTTGGAGACCTTCCAAATTCAGTGACCAACCTTATAATACGGGGCCAAACATATTCAATTAGTAAATTGGCAATAGGATTCTTCTCTTGTTTCAAAGTCTTGGGTCTCAAAGATTCCACATATATCGTAATCACTTCAATTGTATCTGCTATCTTCGTGAGTATTTCTTCGTTTTCATGTGCATCTCCTTGACTTGTGAGTGCATCTAATTTAGCCAATGTTGGATTCCAAAACATCAAGGTGATATTGTACAATTTTTCATCATCTCTCTCTTCTCTTAAGATATGTGCGATACCTCGTGTGATATCATAAAGAGATTGAATGTCTAAAGAATCAGAAACATTGTTGTAAAAATTGAACAATTGCTCAAGATAATTGTTGAGCAAACTTGCACAGTCAATACAGAAAAATTTAAGCGCATGCGATGCTGCAATTGTGATATCGAATCTATCCTTGGAGTCAACGCCTTCCTGATGTTGAAACCCACTAGTGATATAATTCAATTGTTCTTCCAAGAATTCGGGATGCTTTGAGGTCCATTCCGTGTATCTTCCCAAAACCAGAGTCGCTGCATACCGCACTTTGGGATTCTCTGGAAGTTGGATCAAGAATTTCATGATTTGAGGTAATACAACCTCTTCTTTGGTACCAACCTCTTTTGCCATGGCTCTGATTGAGAAAAGAGAACTCTCAATCTCTTGCCATGTGAGAACTTGCTGAGACAATTGATTACTCAGGGTTTGTTGTAATCGTTCAAAAGGTATTTTCAAAGCAACAGAACTTCCAATTACTGCACAACAATCTTTTAAAACGTCACCAGCTTCATATCTGAACTCTTTAAATTTATCTTGTGTTTCTTTATCATTGTTAAATAAAACGTTGAGATCTGTGGAATTCGATGTCAGAGGATATCTCAAATGCTTAATTATCACACTGATAAGTTTTGTGTAAACAGGAATAAAAACCTGTCTAGATTCTTCCCTTGTCTTGAGTACAATTAATTGTTTCAGGTCGTACCAAAATTTGAAAGTGTATTTCACAAGATCAAGATCTTCTTCATACGCAGTGAGCTGTAAAATAATATCTACCAATGGCTTGAAATCATTAGGTGCTCTTGCTATCAATGGAGTCCATGCTTCACCCGCAGTGACAAACAATGCAATCAGTCTGTCCATTTTATCTATGTCATCAACATTTTCTTCCAAAAACCCACTTAGGTTAAGAAGTTGTTGATATAATGCTTGAACAACGTTTAAATCAGGAGTTTCATCCGATTCACCAACAATGGTACTCAAAGTATCGACTGCTGTGTCAAATGTATCTTCATTATAGACACTTTCGAAAATTAAACCACATAGCGAATTATTTGACAAGATTTGCTCAAATGGAATCTCTGAAATCCACGATTTGATACAGGATAGAGCCAAACTGCGCGATTCAGCCTGTGTGTTGGCTCTACCATCTGCTATGGTAGTCAATATGTACAGAACTTGCTCGACATTGCTGGGAATAAGTTCATTAACTCGATGATCAAACTCCTCATCGGACAGCGGAGTTTGTCTGGCATTGAGTAACTCTTCAGGCAAGATCTGTAGAAATTCAAGAAGCGTGTTCAGGGCATTGGATTCAGAGAGCTTGCTTATGATCTCTGGTATGGCATTTTTCCATTCCAGATATTGCAATGCAAAGTTTGCCAATGAAATGCAAAGTTGTGTGATGATTAATTTTTGTTTTCCTTCATAGGCTATCAACACATTGATTAACGAGTCTTTTAGAGAAGGAAGCGCATCTCTAGGTAATTGATGGAAATCATAGTTCACTTTAGACCTGAACGTCTGTGATATGAACACTTTCAGCTGTAAAGTTGCGCTCTCGTCTGCTAGTACAGGAAAAACCAGTCCCCAGGCTTCTTCCGACCTCTGAAACTTTAGTAGGAACTTGTTGGCTTCATCTTTGACGGAAGGGTCATTGTTGCTATATAGCGTGAATACAGCGTCGTTCACCTCCCGCAGTATCGTCTCTTGATTCGCCATAGTGCTTCCCGGCAGTATCACACAGGATCAACAAGACCTTCAATTGAAACCTCTTCAGGAATTTAAGTGTCTAGTTGAAGAAAAAAAAAAAATATCATGGGGCGAAGCAAGCGGTGCACGGGTGTCAAGTCTCAGAAATAGTTTTCACTTAATTCAAAACACAGGAACAAGTGAAGAAGTGAAAGTTGACTAGTGTATAGTTGGTGAAAGGTATCAACAATTCGATCCACTACAATACAGGATGTCTGCGAGACAACAGAAAGTGCTAGTCCCTCCTATAAACCAGATCTTCAAGTACCTGCAGCAGCAGACGAAGGTGAATATCTGGCTCTACGAGCAGGTTGAGACCCGTATATCGGGTGTGATAAAAGGTTTTGATGAATTTATGAATATTGTGATAGAAGATGCCGTGGAGATCAGCACCAATGATGCTTCCCGAACACGATCATTAGGGACAATTTTACTCAAAGGTGACAATGTCACTCTAATAGCTGCACAAGACTAGGTAATTGAAAACACACTCATTATGTATCTACCAATATAAAGACCGCACAAGAAGGCTAAAACTGCCGGCAGACGTTTTCTAGAATTGAAAAAGTACATCAGCACTCCTAGATATGTGAACACAGCGAGTTTCAGTGCGAGTGGATAAAGATATCCATTGATGAATCCAACGTTGAAACTTTTCAGTTGCGAATCTAGTCCATTTGCCATTTCGGATAACCCTTTCAATTGATTACTGTATACTTCCAATACTTTCTGCACAGATTTTCTCTCTTCTTCTAATTTAACATTCAAAAAATCGAATCTATCAAGTAAGTTTTTCTGTAGATGTTCATCGATTGAGCCCATCAACCCATCTAAGTTATCTTCAACCTGATCGATGTTCTGAGCGAAATCACGTTTGACTTTTTCATGTAACTCAGATATATATGCCTTATATTTTGAATTAGAAGTATCTGATATTTCTTGGAATTCATTTTCCAGATTGTCGTGTAATTTCGACATCACCGAAGTGCCTCTCGAAACATAATCTTCTACTATAGAATCAAGACCTGTCTTGAGTTGTTCTTCAACTGACTCAATTACGTTGCTCACCGATTGAAGGTTTTCTTTGAAATCCGTGACCATGTGTTTTGCCAAATTTTGGAAATCATTGTAGTCTTGTTGTTGCTTGGCTTGTAGTTTGGAACGCAGAGATTCCCACTCGTGTAATAACTCATTTTGAGATTGAACCCATTTCTCTTTGAGCTCCCCTGGCTTGAGCGTGTTAATTAGCAAAGTTATATCTCTCAAGGCACTATGAACGCTCCTATAGTCGTTCAGGAGCTCTTGCTCTTCTAAAGGTCCTCGGTACCAATGATAGACCTGGTCCATTAGGTTCAAATAACCGAAGTATGTGGTCCACCACTCATGCTTTTCTGTCAATGAAGATATACATATATTGAGTGATTCAGGATCATGTAAATCTTGACAACTGCGGGGCAAACCTTGTAGGTCTTCAAACAAACACAGCGTTAGACCTGCAGCAGCTTTCTTTTTCACATAGCTCTGAGGCAAGGATTCATCTATGCTGGATTCTACGCCAAATTCTTTGTGACTGCTTTCATCCGAGAGAAAGGACCGGATGACCTGGTAGACACATCCGGTTTCAAGCGCCGGTGATTCTCTCAATTTCAAATTCGGGAAGAACTTATCTATTGCGAGCAAAATTTCTTCTTCACCAGCCTCGATGCCTGAATGTTGCACTCGCTGGGCAGCATCAATTGAGCTATCACCTTCTTGGTGAATTGCGGATGTCGAAGAGGTTGCCACCGAATTCTCCCACACAGCGGCTACTGCAAGGCTTCCCCAAAAAATCCGCATAGAGCAGATTCCTAAGCACAAGAAAATACGCAAAGAAAACCACCTTCTTTTCAGTCAATACTCGAGACCCGATGGAAAGAAAAGTAGGTAACAGGTACAACTTTCCAGCTTTGTTAGTGAATAAGATAGAATCAAAAACGCAATGGGCAAACCGTCAGGGAGAGATAGCAGTGCGGGGTCTAACTTCTTTTTGTCTTTTGCCCACAACCAGGTTCCCTACAGAAAGGTGGAAGACACGGCAATTCGACAACGACGCTACGCCATATCAGCAGAGACAAACAACATCAATCCTGGCAAATGCTGGAAAACGACATGTCGTGGCAGGTATTTTTGAAAAATTTCCACATCCTCTGCCATACAACACCGATCAGTGTGGTAGCCCCGGAAGAGACCAGGGCACAGCCGTGATCGGCTGAATGTGTATATTCGGCTTAAAGTACGTGCCGTGTCTACATAAGCTTTCTGATTAGGCGAATCGATACTTTCTGTGCCTATCTACTGACCCTTCAAAGCTTTTGATTGCAGCTGGTTTAGACCGCGTTCAATTGCCAGAAGCGCAGGTAGCACAACGAAGCACATTCCCAGCAGCCCCAATGCGGTAAAAAGCAGGCCGATGAGCTGCATATACGAGGAGGCAGAGGCACGATAAATTGATTGGCCTGCAAGCTGGAGCGCCTTAATTTGCGCGCCTTCTTTTTTCCCACAGTGTCTCAAACTCTAAATCTACATACCGTACATGTACAGCATCAAACTATGGATTATCTTTTGTAAAGCAGGTGAAGCAGGTGAAGCAGGCGAAGGAGGTGATCGTGGTGGACAGTGTGGGCTTTCTGCATACGCTCGAACGAGTTCACGCTCCATGGCGTGGTCACACCTCGTCAATGCCGTGTATGCATACGAAGTCGTCCCGATCTTCGTATCTTCGTGAGCTGTATTCGGTTGTAATCCGACTTGCCGTTTCAGGCTACCTTCCGCTCCTTGAAACACTGTCACAAATACCAACGAAAAATCACCGTGCCCAATTTGTTGTGGTTGATTGTTTTCTGTCTTTGGCAAATCTCCATTTTAACAAACGGAGAAACCAATGAGCCGGGATACTGGGTGCCAGCTAGGCAACTTTCTTGGAAACTAGGACCTGCAGCAGTTGCTGCTGCTGCAGCTGAAAATGGTATACAGAAATAGTAAACATTGTTGAATTTTTCGTCACCTTGTGTTGCCAGTACCCTGCCTTGACATTTGTTCATCGACCTCGACCCATCCCTTTAAATAAACCCTGCCCCACGGTAGATATTTCGTAGTTGCTCTGTAAGTGATTCTCCACTAACAGAATTAGACAAAGTTGGGCTTACCGGTGTGCTGCAACCTAATGCGAGCTGCTACAAGTAGACCCGGCTCCATGAATTAAATATCGATATATTGGATGGCAGCATTGTGATAGGCACATACCGCCCAGGATCCAGTCCAGTACTCGTTGCTTTCGAGCACTCGATCCATTCCACACAAGAGTGTGAAATGAACATCGTGCGGAAATTTAGTGCAGAAATCATAATACACTAATTACAAAAATTTTGAGTTTAATATGTAGACTAAAATATGTACGCAGAATGATAATCTCGAGCTTAAAATGGCGCTTCTAACTGCCCTAAAGCGCTCTATACCAAAAGTTTCAGCAGCCTATCCTTATCCTTGTTCCAAGAAGCGTATTCGTAAGACTCGATTGACTTTGAGTTTAGCAAGGTTGAGAGGTATGCCTTATCATCTGTGCTTAAACCTTTCGCATGTTGTGCAACCAATCTGATAGCAGGACCGAGGACACCACTTTCAACGTAGAGCTCCGCTACAGCTTTGGCGGCTTTGGGAGTGAGTTCAATTCCCAGTTTCTGCAACTTGTCAATCAGGACTGTCAATAACGACATCCTGTAGAGATTGGATTTTTCAAGATGTGCACTAGATGGAGGTAAATTTTTATGATATGCAAGGGTGCTGAATTGCTTGATGATGAGTAAAAGTACTGTTTCTGACAAATTAGCTAATACTGACTTATCGAAAGCATTGAGATAGTTCAAAAACAGGAACACTTGATCCACGTTTGCAGTCCACTGTATGACGATTTTTAAGGCTTCCTCATCAAGATTCAACTTTAGTAATGGTACAACAGGAGCGGATAGTGTGTTGAAAAGTAATCGTTGGTCAGTTTTTTTCACATCCAACGAAGATACAACATCATGGACTTTCAAAATGTAAGATCTAGTGATGCTTGGATCAGGAGCATATCCATCGGATACAAGTTTAGCAACGATTTCGTAAGCAAAATTGAGTTCACTCTGCTCTATGAAGAAGCTAAGCAAGCGCTGGCGTAGCTCAGGGTTGCCCTGTTGAGTGAGGTTGACGAAATTCTCTTGCTCATCGATCGTATTAGTGACAAACTCTCGAAATGCAGAAGATATTTCAAGATCAGACAAGTTTGATACATCACCTATGAATGATTCTAGTTCAACTTGCGATACACCATATAAATCAACTGTCGTTATCGCCCTGATCAATTCACTTACAAGTTGCGATTTTGTTTTGTGACTTATTTCTATTTCAGGAACAAGTAAAATGGTAGCCCAATTGAGATTGAACTTTGCATACTTCCTTATTCCGGGAATACGGGTTATTTCTGTTGTGAGCTTCAATATCGCTTCCTGAGGTTCGTAATGGGCAATTAAAGACTCAATGAGTTTCGTAATTTGTATTTTGATATCTTGAGGGAACTCAAAACGCCTGGTTGTTGGACTGTGAGAAAGTTGAATTAAATTTTCAGGCGCCAAACTTCGCTGGAAACCTTTCAATAAATCAGAACTGGTAACTTCATCACCGGCCAATTTTCTTTCATGTCTTTTATCTTGCGGATTAAATAGATTTTTGTACTGAGAAGGAAGCACAGGTGAGATCGTAGCTCTCAGTTCATCTGCAATGCCGAAATCAACAAAGGAAAACGGCACAATCCTTTCACCATCACTATGCTTATGGTCCGGTTTCGGCACATTGGGTGTCCTATTAGCTTCCGATGGATCTGGTCCTAATAACGCTTGCAAGCTTCGTATGGTACTCTGAATGGGTCGATTTTGCGTGGAAGCAGCTCTGCTGAACACCTTCGGACCCACTGGCAATGCTTTTCCGCGCATGATACGTGTGTGTCCTGGTTTGCAGCTCAAATCGTGGAAGAGGACCAATTCTCTCAAGATCAGAAATGAAGCTTTCGATCAAAGACCCCCAAGTGGGACGCTAATTCCTCGATGCAAGTGAAAAAAAATATATCAAGAGAAATTATGGAAAATCAGCGCGCGCACGTGACTTCGAAATACCGATTCCCAATATTATTAAGAAATGTACTGTATACATCATTATATAATGCGTACTGCCGCTTCAAAGAACGCATAAAGATCAGTAATTTTACACGTTATCGCCAGAAGTGGACGGGTTTAATGTACGAGAGCCAAAAATGACACCTGAGCTGTTGTTTTGGCTTGTAGATTTGACTTCGGAGGCGCTTTCCTCGGGGGTGCTAACACTGAAGGCCAACAGAGATGGATTGGAATCGCCATCTGGATAATTCGCCGTTTGTGTGGCTAGTATATCTTGCCTGTTGCTTTGTCCGTTGTGTCTGTAGCTAGGGGTATTTGTTAGGTTTTGATCATCACCTGAGATGTGGGGTTCATGTGAAGGAAATACGATATTATCGTCATGGCCCGATATATGCATGGAATTGATAGGATAGGAGACGAGTCGAGCAGGATTATACGCATTCACATCATCAGCATTTCTGACCTGTGCATGCGTTGGAGGGGGCAGGTTCTGATAGCCGATTCGGGGACGGAAGTCCTGCAAGTTAGAGGTGCCACGGGACAGCCTCACGGAGCTATCTTCGGAAGGATCATCATCTCCATTATTTGAATCCAAATCTGAGTAGACCGATTCATTTTCTAAGTTTGACAGTATACTACTGTCATCATCTTTCAAAATCGCCAGACTGTACATATCCTCTGTTCGGTTGTCCTTAAGATATTGATAGTGTATTTTTCTCGAAGTTACTGTCCTTTTCATGATACAAAGAGTAGTACCACATAGCGCGATGAGGACAGTGGAAGCTAATATTGTCCAACTTGACCAGTCAAGATGGGGTATGAATAGCAAAATATCGACCAAAAAAGCCAGGAGAGATGCCATGAATGTCGGCAGAATCCATAATAATGCGAAAAGTAGGAACCGTGAACTTGATGAAAACTTGTCAAAGAATAAGAGTCCACATGATACCAGCGATATGAAGGTGCAGCATGTACTGATTGGGTGGGCCACCAAGAGATATGATATACTATGACGAGCGTTCGACGGAAGCGAGAAACCAGAGAGAGATAACTGAGACGGCCTATATCCAATAGTGACCTTTGAGCAGTCTCCATCTTTGCATAAACCGAACACACCAAACTTGTAGCCGTTGTATGTACATAGTGAAATGCTTCTAGTCACGGGAACCGAGAGCACAGCTGCCAGTTGCAGAGCAAAACTTATGGATAGAAGCAAGCACAGGAACAGCACAAGCTTCCTATGGAACGACAGCTGCAGAGCCATACCTGTCTCGCGTACCTAATTTGAGAGCTGGCTGTCTCTTGTGCAATCTTAGAATCGGTTTCTTGTCTTAAACTTGAAATCAAATTAGCCAATGCGGCTGGGGGGCCTTCTTTTCGCCTCTGTTTCGCTCCTGCCTCTCGACTGCAGATGCGGTGTCCGGGTGCGTTTACCGATGCTGAAGGACCCTTGATCTTTATCGGTCCATTCGACGTTCGACCTTCGACCTTCGTCCGTCGAAGATCGAAGACTCAACATGCTTTGGCAGCGACTCAGAACTCTTGGGCAGACGGATGATGCTCTTGCCTGATGTCATCCGAGTGGTCTCTAGTTTCCGTGGAGCTAGTCATAATGAAGTCATTCCCACACACCCATTGGCGGTTTAGGAAACAGATGGAGAATCACATATGTTCCACACCCGTGCACCACATATATTGCATTGCCTTGAAATATTTTTTTTTTTCTGAAGTGTGTATGCACTGTTTATTGTAGATAGTTTACTGAAAATCAGACGCAGAGGTAGCCGCCAGAAAGGGTCTAGACTGCCACACAGGCAAACTTACGCATTCAGCTGAGACCACCGCCATGGGAAAGACAAGATCAATACGGAGGCAGAACAAGAAGCTGAAGTTCGACAGCGCGGGAGGCGCTGGCAGTGTCGAGGTGTCCAGTGCGATCAGCACTCAGTCTACCACCAAAAAAGCACAAGTACAAGCACAGGCAGAAGGCAACGGAGCTGGAGTACCGAAGGTAGTAGAGTTTTATAGCGATGATGATCAGAGTGATGTGGAAGAGGACCAAGTGAATAATTCTCGTAGAGACAAGATCGTGAGAAAGAGCAATGCAAACCTGAAATCCAAAGCGGAAGCTCTGTTGAAAATCAGAGAGACTTTGCCAGTGTATCGAGTCAAGGACCAGATACTTCCACAGCTTCTTGCTCAGAGGGTGTCGGTACTCATTGGTGAAACCGGTTCTGGTAAGTCGACCCAGATACCGCAGCTCTTGATGAACCACACCAGGAAAGGAATTGCCGTTACTCAACCGCGTAGAGTGGCAGCGATAAATCTTGCGACCCGTGTTGCTGAAGAATACGGTACCCCAATCGGTAGAGAAGTGGGTTATTCCGTCAGATTTAACAGTCAGTATTCGAAATCAACAAAACTAAAGTACATCTCGGACGGTATGCTTCTGAGAGAGATGATGTTAGATCCATTGCTTTCGAAGTACGACACCATCATCATCGATGAAGCCCATGAACGTGTCATACAGACCGATTTGTTGCTTGGATTCCTGAAACGACTGCTGACACATGAAAGAAAAGATGATAAAGATTTCCGAGTGATAATCATGTCCGCCACGCTGGAAGCAGAAAAATTCTCCAAGTTTTTCAATGGTGCACCCATTTACTTCGTTGAAGGAAGAACTTTCCCCGTTGAGCGCTTCTACCTGAAAGCCCCATTAGATGACCTAGTAGACGGAGTTGTCAAGTCAGTTATTCAGGTAAATTTGAATGAGCAGCAAGGTGATATCCTTTGCTTCATACCAGGTCAAGATGAAATTGATAAGGTTGTAGAGACGCTCAACAATGTATCCAGTCTTCTTCCTCGTGAAGCACCGCTTCTCGTAGCCCTCCCATTATACGCAGCTCTTCCATCTCATCAGCAGTTGAAAGTTTTTGATCGTGTTAAGCCTAACCAGAGGAAAGTGATCTTAGCCACCAATATAGCTGAAACATCCATTACAATACCAGGAACCAAGTATGTCATCGACACAGGTTTGAGGAAAGTCAAGGTGTGGCGTCATCAGCTTGGATTATCGACTCTTCTGACATCTCCAATTTCAAAAGCATCTGCTTCCCAAAGAGCAGGTAGAGCAGGTAGAGAATCTGAAGGAAAATGCTTCAGACTGTACAAAGAAACTGATTATTTAAAATTGATAGATGCTACTGAACCGGAGATCTTGAGGTCCGAAGTTGCGCCTTCTGTTTTGATGCTGAAGAAGATGAACGTTGATAACGTATTACAGTGGGATTGGCTGGAACAGCCAAGCAGAGAATCTCTCGTTTCTGCCCTTAGCGAATTGTACACATTGCAAGCACTGGATGACAGCGGTAAGATCACAAAGCTCGGGAACCAGATGGCAGTTCTTCCAGTTCAACCGCGTCTTGGTGCCGTTCTGATCAAGGCAAGAGAGCTAGGATGCCTATCAACAGTGGTGGATATCGTATCTACTTTATCTGTGGATAATTTAATCCAGACACCCCCAAATGACCGCAGAGATGAGGTCAATGCTAAGCGAAGAGATGCTTGTAATTTGGCTACGAAATATGGAGACCTGCTAATGATGAAAGAGTTCTATGATACTTATCTTGAATTTGCAGATAACGAAGAAAGGAAAGCGTGGTGCAAAGAGTTACATCTCTCATACAAAGGATTTCAAAATGTTGGCCGCGTGAAAGCACAACTTCGTGACTATCTCTCTGTTTTGTTTCCACGAGAAGAGATTGTTGGTAATGACACCGATGTGATCGACGAAGCCACTGGAAAGACTTACAATAACAATACACTGGATCCAATACCTGTTTTGAAAGCTTTTCTGACAGGTTTTATCACCAACACTGCCATTGGAATGCCCGATAGATCGTACAGAACTGTCACTACGGGTGATCTCATCTCCATCCATCCTTCATCATTACTATTCGGTAAGAAAAACGATGCTATCATGTACATCGAATATGTTTTCACCACGAAGGGTTATGCGAGAAGCGTCACCGCCATTCAATTGGAGTGGCTGGAAGAGATTGCCCCTCATTTATTAGGCGCTAAGGTGAGTGTGAATAGTTGATTGACAATAATTAGGAAAAACATATATATAATGTAGTGTCTTACGTAATCCTTTGAAATCGCATGTGACTTCCTGTATTTCGGCTCAACTCTTCGCTTCCGGTGGAATTATCTTAACTTAGATTTTCACTCTTATAAGCAACGTGATCCTTAAGACTTAAAGGCGTTTTTATTCATAGTCCTCGATCATTGTGGTTCATTTGGTGGTAAAGTAGAAAATGGTGTTACAGTGGGGTTTCAGAAGCTCCGTGAATGTTACTCACAGCGAGGAAACCGTGAAACTTCCTCTTGCAAGTGGTGATAGTTCCACGGATGTTATTCCGTTCTCCGAGTTTATCAAGGTCCATGCTCCGCAGTTCAAGGATAAAAACAGGTTCACGTTGAACCCTTTGCTATTCAATGGTGCTCTCCAGACACTGTACTACAATAAGGCAGATTACACAAAGTTCTATAACGTGCATTACGGACGTGAACTTCTTCAATTCCCGGATGCACCAGAGGAAGCCCCCCATTTACGTGCCGGCCAGACCACGATAGATTTTGCCATCGATCCGCTTGAAAAAACACTGGAAGAGTTCAATGCTAGAGCAAAAGAGACCCACCCAGAAGGTTTCCCAAGACTTCATCCTGGTACCCGTTACTTGGACGACGAAGAAATAGCCAATGTAGATAAATTATGGGGTGAAAATGATCAGCCAATCGTGGTAATCCAGCACGGTCTAGCCGGTGGATCTCATGAACCCTCAATTCGTGGTGTTGTTGAATCTTTGCATGCCAAAGGTTTGAATGTTGTCTGTCTGCACAGCAGAGGGTGCGGTAGATCTCCCATATCCACACCGGAATTATTCTCAGCGTTGCACACGGATGACCTGAGATACTTGGTCAAGCTGTTTCATAAACGGTTTCCCAACAAACAAATCCACCTCCTTGGTTTCTCGTTTGGTGGTTTGGTAATTGCCAATTATCTTGCAGAAGAGGGCGAGGATAGTACAATAGCTTCAGCGTTGACCGTGTGTGCTCCATGGGATCTTCATGCTGCCGACAGGCACCTCAAGAGCAGTTGGAGTGGAAGAAAGATTTTTGCACCAGCTATTTTGTTTTTCTTAACAAATGTGGTTAAAGTGAACTTGAAAGCATTATCAGCTGATCCAGTTTTCGATGCTGAACAGTTTCAGAAGAATAGAAAAGCTTTCAAAGAGCCACATGATTTTGATGATGCCTACACATCTAAATCTGTTGGCTTACCAACTGCCACAGCGTATTACAGAATCTCAAGTCCAATTAACAGGATTTTCGATATTAAGACACCTTTACTTATCTTGAACTCGGCTGATGATCCCTTGGTATCCACAGACTACCCAGTGTCGGAAGTAAAAGCTAATCCTTATCTCTATTTAGCGACTTCTGACTTAGGCGGCCATTTGGCATTTGCAAAAACCAATGGTGATATCTGGTATAGAGACCCCATTGTCGAGTATTTCACTGCATTTGGCAAGGAGATCGCCACGAACAAGAGGCCTATTACTAGCTACAAAGGATATCATTCCAAGTTTAGCTATAAGTTGCCATATTAAGAACTATACATGTGATTAAATAGAAACAATTAGATTTTACATTATTTTATACGAAATATACGCAAAATAGACAACAGTAGATATATGATATATCTTTTCAGATACCTAGTCTTCGACCTATATTCAATTGTATCTTTAAATATCATGGTGGAGATCAATCTGAAGGCTGATATCTGGAGAAACAAAGATTACGTAACATGCTCGTGATCAGATTGTAGATAAGAGTCGATGGACGCGCTTTTCATTTATCTCTTACTAGATTTTTTTTTTCAAGCTAGTCTTCCTGAACCTTGTTTCATTCCACATATCTATACATCTCAACTAAGTCAATAATGAGTACACCGAACCGCCCCTCACGAGGTGGTCGGAAGCCCACAGGGAAAGCCTCATCGGGAAAGAAAGATGGAGGTCGATCGGGTGGTGGAAAGAGCAAGACAGGGAAGCCGAAGACAAGAGGAGGACCTCGCAAGGGTCCCAAGAGTGGTAGAAAGGGTGGTGCCAGGAAATCTTTCAGACGGACACCGAGAGTTCACACAACATCTCCTAGTGGGTTTGTGAATTATCGCTGTCTCAAGTGCGGAGATTTTTTCAATGAGGTTATGCTCGCCAAGCATCTTTATGAATCTAGACACAATGCCGGCTTGGAGTACATACCGTTGCAAGTCGTCATTAGTTGTCAGTCTTGTAAGGCCCGTGATAATTTCGATCTCTTAGCATTGTCAAATGCAGGTAGATGGGCAGCAATCAAGTGCGAGAAATGTTACGCTACTGACGGCATACCGTTTCCCGAACAGCAAAAATTGACCAATGTTGACGCTTTCAGAAAGCTCGCTGCTTTCATTGATCCTCAAGCTGCCACAAGGACAGTAGTCAATCTCCCGAGCTTGGGTGATATTGCAGGTGATGATGACTCCGAGGGTGATGACTCTTCTTCCGAGTCCGACACTTCTGAAGATTCTGAATACGATGATGGGGAAAGTGACAGAGGTGAACTGGCAGATAAAGCCGAGCAATCATCCAGCGACTTCGTGAATAGTGTATCTACGTCCCAATCTTCTTCTGGAGTGCAAACCCCCCATACCAATATACAAACACCTTCATTCAACCCGCAAGATGCTGTCACCAAATTGAATAAGAATTTGCAACAACTAAATATCAAGGGTACCACCAAAAATGGTAATCGTTCCGGACCTGTTTCAAATTCTTCTTCGAAAAATGTCTCCGTCAACCCTTCAAGGAGTCAAACGCCTGAAAATGGAAATTCAAAGAAAAGTAACCCCAAAGGTACCAATTCCAAACCAGCACCCAAGGGCCAATCTCCTCAGAAAGTTTCTTCGGCTCCCAAATCATCGAAGCCTGTACAGGCGGAGAACAAGGAAGATAACAAAACAATATCCAGAATTAAAAAAATCGACCAGCTTGTTGCTTCTACAACACCAAAAGATCCACCCTTGAAATACGAGTCGTTTGATGCCTATTATGATCACCTCACTTATAATCTTTTCTTGGAAGAATTGTACGATACGGAGATCATTGATGATGTTGAAATTACCATGAAGAAGAATAGTGAACTTGAATTCTCTTTTAAATATGACAAAATCATGGAGATCTTGCCAGAGAAAATAAGACGTTTCCGTACTTCTCCATTTTCAAGAAACACATCTTTTGCAATTATGTCTAAAAGTGATGTCGAGTTACAGAAAAAGCCAACGTTGATCTTTGGAAGGATGGTCAACTCTCAAGTTGTGAGAAAGCCAAAAAGACCTCAAATGTTGACACTCACAATAGAACTCTTCTCATGGAATGTTCATAAGATCAATGGTATTTCAAATCCAAGAGGGTTTGCCATTCTGCCCTTCAGTGTCCCAATCTCAAGAATTTTCGAATCTAGTTTGACTGTAGAGCATAAAGAATTCAAGAACTTAATTTTGGGACAAGCACCTATTCGTCAAATAAATTTCAATAGTGGTGCGAAGACATTCTTGGAAGAATTGAATAATTCACAAAGGAATGCCTTGAAATCTGTTATGAACAACTACGTGACAGTGTTGCAAGGACCTCCTGGTACAGGTAAGACATTCACAATCTACCAAATTGTGAAAGAGCTTTCATCAAAACTCGCATATCATCCCATTTTGGTAGTTGCAGCTTCTAACGTTGCTGTTGACAATATTGCAGAAAAGTTCATCAAAGAACGTCCTGACGATATAATCAGAATCGTCGCCAACCAGAGGGAGAGGGAGTATAATGAAGCAACCCATCCTTTGGGACCTGTATGCCTCCACAACAAGTTGGTGAAGACTTTATCGTCGCAGCATAGAGAAATTATGGACAACCTACGTCGTGGCCGTCATGATCTGGTCTCGAAAAATGGGTACCGTAATTACATGGACACTATCGTTCAGAACAGTGCTCAATTAGTACAACAAGCAAAGATCATATTCACTACTACAGTCACACTTGGGGGTCCATTTATTAAAGCACTGAAGGAAGTTCCCGTTGTTATCATTGATGAAGCTACCCAGTCTTCAGAACCAAGTTGTTTGATTCCTTTAGGTGCTAAAGGTATTCGTAAGATTGTTTTAGTTGGTGATCAAAGGCAATTGAGTGCTTTCACGCGTGTACCCAATTTGCAAATGTCTCTTTTCGAACGTATTCTACTCAATGGAAGTTATAAGGAACCTCATATGTTAGACACCCAATATCGTATGCATCCAGCTATTAGTAAATTCCCAAGAAACAAGTTTTATGAAGGAAAATTGCTGGATGGTATAACAGAGAAAGATAGATCGAAGTATCCTATAAGCAGTCCATTGTATTTCTGGGATACCAGTGCAGTACATTTTAGAGAAAATAGAACATTCCACAGGAATAGTGAGGATCATGGTTTCAGTTATTCCAATGTTGGAGAGGCCAAACTTGTTGTTAGAGTTTTGACCTCTTTAATTGTTGAAAAAGGTGTCTTGCCTAAAGATATTGGAGTGATCACCCCATATGCGGGGCAAAGAGATCTCATATCTCGTATGGTGAAAGATGACATTCTGTTGAATCCAAGTAGGGATGATATCATTGAAGATGTGGATAGAGATGATCTTGATTCCTTGTCGAGAGGACTTACCATTCATATTGTCAATGATATGTATTTTGCCTCTGTTGATGCTTTTCAAGGTCATGAGAGAGACTTTGTGATCATGTCACTAGTTAGATCAAACGATAGAAACATTGTTGGTTTCGTCAAGGACAAAAGAAGGATGAATGTTGCTTTGACAAGAGCAAAACATGGTCTTGTATTAGTTGGTGATAGTAAAAGCTTATCCAAAGGTGATCCAACCTGGAAAGAGTATATTGATAGTCTCAAAGAGACTAATGACGTTCATACCCTCAAAACTGAAGGTGATAACTTCTTGTATTGATATACCATTTGCATATATAGCAGTAATAAAAAATTATAGACTGAAATTTAGCACAATCAGCAACAAGAAAGCGGATAGAATGCTTGTTCACCTGTGTTCACCCATTTCCCACGCAATATTTCGCATGGTAGTAAAAGTTGGAAGTCTTTTTACAATTTTTTTTGCAAGTCGCGAACAATTTTTACGAAAAATAAACAAAGGGAAACGCCGAGTATTTAAGTTTACCCCACAAAAACGGTGCCTTGTTAGACTCCTTGTTTCACAAGAGTTCAGTAGCTTACTGGTTGTTCGACAGAATAATTAATTAATATGGGTGCTTTTGACGTGTTCTTACGACCCAGTAAGGAATCAAGTGAGATATCTCTCAGCCTCGAACAACGGCTGTTGGCTTCCTACGCACAACCCGAACAAGAAAGTACACGCGATGATTGGCAAGAAGAAGAAGAACAAGAAGAAGACAAGGAGAATGAAGGTGAAAGCGACCTTTCATCCGTTGACGGTTGGACGAAAGTGTACAAAAGAGAAACATTGAAGCGTAATCCAGAAAATTATGATGAATATCCAATACGGTCGATGAACACAATTCGATCTGCCAGATTTCAAACAAGATCGGGTTCACAGGCATCAAAAAAGAAGCAATTATTAGACCTTCTTGTCAGAC
Source organism: Wenyingozyma succiphila (assembly GCA_001599255.1). Classification (NCBI taxonomy): domain Eukaryota; kingdom Fungi; phylum Ascomycota; class Pichiomycetes; order Pichiales; family Pichiaceae; genus Wenyingozyma; species Wenyingozyma succiphila. Next base: position 726,608 of record BCGL01000005.1, on the reverse strand, counting down.
AGACAACACATCGAGACTCTCCTTTAAAGCACCGGTCTTGGACTCAGTACTATAGGGATCTATCATACATTCTCTTCTTAGAGGCAGCTTATGATACAGATATTGTGGAAGATGTGACGGTTACTTTAGATGCTACAGATTCGTTGGTAATTTCTTTTGGTTATCGTGAAATTATAAAACGAATTGGAGGCAAATCATATATTCATAGGACCAATCCTTTTTCGAGATCAAACTCATTCGCAATCATGTCCAAAGAAAGCGCTAAATTGAACGAGGAACCTAAGCTTTTGTTTGTGAGAACTAGTTCGTCAAGAATTACAGGCGATCCAAGCAATCCTAGTTCATTAATGCTGAAAGTGACAGCAAGACCTTACCACTGGAATGCATCTGCATTGCGAGAAGATGCATCTCCATATCAATTTGCCGTTCTTCCATTTGATGTACCTATGTCAAGAATATTAGAAACCAGTTTGTCTGTGCATAATGGGAAATTTGCAAATTTGGTTTTAGGAGACAGACCATTTGTTCAAAATCCATATAATCGATCACCACCAGAGATTGAAGTCAATGACATGAATAAAAGTCAATTGAATGCTTTGACATCTGTTTTGAGAAACGATTTCACAATCATCCAAGGACCACCTGGTACTGGTAAAACTTTCACAATTTACAAAATTGTCAAACAATTAGCGGAAAATTTGATGAATTGCCCTATTGTTGTCGTTGGTGCTTCAAATGTTGCCGTTGACAATATTGCAGAAAAATTTGTCTCTGAAAGTCCTGATCAAATTCTTAGAATTGTTTCAGAGCATAGACAAAATGATTATAGTGAGTCGAGTCACATACTTGGACCAGTATCACTGCATAATCGTCTAGCAAATCGATTGGGCGATGAGCTTAGAACTACCCTGGAGCTTGTCAAAGCTGGTCGTGAAGATTTGGTCTCCAAGGGAGATTACGCAGATTTGATCTCGAAGTGCAGTGGAATTAGAGAGGAATTGATCAAGGAGGCAAATATCATTTTTGTAACTATTGTTACATTAGGCAGTCCATTTATGAAGGTTTTGAATAGAATCCCTATTGTTGTGCTTGATGAGGCAACACAGGCTTCTGAGCCAAGTTGTCTGATAGCGCTTAATTCTAAAAGAGTTGAAAAAATTGTGTTTGTCGGTGACAAAAATCAATTAGATGCTTTTTCCCATGTTCCTTGTTTACAACGGTCCTTGTTTGAGAAAGTGTTAAAGAATCATTCTTGTTCGAATTTACATTCGTTGAATCCACAGTATAGAATGCATCCTGAAATAAGTGAGTTTCCAAGAAACGAGTTCTATAATGGGAACTTATTGGATGGTGTTAGTGTTAGTGAGAGAACCAAATATCAGATTAAAAAGCCTGTTTATTTTTGGGATACAAGAAAATTGGGCCTAAGAGAGAACAAAAGTACAATTGGAATTGCATCTACCGACGAAGATGGTTATTCATTCAGGAACGAAGGTGAAGCAGAATTAGTCTTGAAAGTTCTCAGAACATTGATATTGGAGAAGGAAATACCTGGTGAATGTATTGGTATTTTGACTCCATATTCAGGACAAAGAGATTATATTTCAACTTTATTGAGAACCGATACTACTTTGAACTTGGGAAAGGGTAAATTGAAAAAAATTGAAGATCGTGAAGATTTCCGTAGTGATAGAAGACTTGCAATTCATGAAATTGATGGTATACAAATTGCTTCAATTGATGCTTTTCAAGGTCATGAAAAGGATATTATTATCATTTCATTGGTTAGATCTAATTCATGGAATCAAATTGGATTTCTTAAAGATCGTAGAAGAATCAATGTTGCATTAACAAGAGCAAAATATGGTTTAATTCTCATTGGAGATTCTGTATGTTTATCAAATGGAGATACAAGAACATGGGGTAAATATATCCAATTTCTGCAAAAGTCGAAATCTTTAAAGATTGTCAAAAAATCTACCGATATTTTTAAATATTGAGAAAAAACTCAAATATAGATTCCTCGTTAGAGAAGATTAAATAAATAATTATTTTAAAAATTTGTTTATTTTTTGTTTTCTTTCGTATATTATATGAATAATGTAGAAGTATAAGAAATGAAAAGGCAAAACAAGGAAGGGAAAGAAGTGGTAGACTTATAAAGAAGTACAGTATTGATTAATAGTGAAGTATTGGCATTAGGATTCGGGGAACGTTAACGAAATCCCAGGTTTTGAGAAGATGAGAAATAAAAAGACTATAAAGATAGAAATTTTTCAATTTTCAATTTTCAATTTTCATGGCCTAACGGCGTTTGGTAAGTAGATTGGTTTCAAAGTGACATAAGAGTTTGTTTTATCTGCCATACCGGCGAAAGCGTTGTATAATCCCAGTATTCCGGAAAGTAGACAAAAGACACCACCTGCTTTGTTAACATTTGTGGAACCTGTGTAAGCGCCAATAGTGAACAAGAGGACAAATGCCCAAATCAAGAACAACAAAACACTTAAAGCCACCGTTGATTTCCAAGTACACATAAAGAGCAAGAAACTGAAGATTGCCCATGGAGTGAAGTATATCGCTACCGCTTGAGTGAAAGAAGCCGAATCTGGGTATTGACTAGCAATATCAAAAAATGATGTGAGGACAATTCCATAACTTGACCAGAAACCACCAAACATGAGGAATACAGTAGCTGCCCATGTATTGTTGATGATGAGACACCAGATACCGACGATTAATTCAACTAGACCTGCAGTTGTCAAACAGGCGCCCACAAGGACATTTGGATCTGTGACTTGTCTTGCTTGTAAGTTAATCAAACCAAGAGAGATGGTACAACATGAGAAAGCTGCCAGGCCCGCTGGTACAGGGTTACCATATTCTCTGAATTGTTGTGTAGTCTTTTGAGCACCGGTAGTCAAAGTACCACCGAATGCATAGATGAAGTCTTCCTTAGGGATAGGATTTTCATTGATGTAAATAAATTGATCATCATGACGGAAATTAGAAGCTGTAGAACCGGATCTTGGACCGCGAATTGGGTCGTTGTGTAAAGTAGGTTGCTTTTCTATGTCGTGGTTGAGAGGATCACCAGGGATATTTTCGGAAGAAGATGACATTTTTTGTTTGAAAGTATGAAAGTATGAGAGTATGAACGATTTGTTGATATAAATATATATATAGAACTCGGGATTTTAAAGAGCTACATTGGTGAAAGATTCAAGAAAGGGAATTTATAAGAGTATTTATAGATAATATCGGGAAACAGGGTTATAGAATACAAGTACCCAAGCTTTCAAAAGAGGGGTGAAATTTCCTGCAAGGTGTAGATTTTTGAATGCGGGTGGAGTCAGGAATTTTTTTTTCTCTAAACAATAAAGTAGCCATGTTTTTTTTAATGACATTGTCAGGAATTACTATTGTGTGCAAGAATAGCATTTTTGCGACCGACCGAGACACAAGGTGCGCAGAAAATTTATGCTGTGAAATGCGGTAGTAGTGGTGGTGTGTTTATGTGGGTTCATCTACAAGGCCCATTCGTTTACCTGGGACGGGTATGGGCTGACTACTGATTGTGCGTTAGCTACGTGGGTCTCAGTGTTTGCAATATACGAGCACAATGTGCACACATTGCCAGCAATGGCTCGTTGCGGGAAGAGGAGGAGCGGGAGCTGTCACACTCTGTTCAGGTGTAACAAGGCAAGCAGTAATCAAGTAAATGGAAGCGCAATTGCAGGGGAAATCGCAGGTAAATTGCAGGGGAATCTTGGGTGGGGTACCCTCACCCCAGCTCATCCGAACTGGGTGCGACCCCAGGCTGTGCTGGAGAAGAAGAGGGGGTGTTTTCGGTGGAGAGCGATGGTTTTGCGCACGCCGTGGGTGCGCTGCAGGTTTGTGCACTCCCAGTTCGCGGTGCATGCCTTCTCTGTGCAATTTCCCCGGTGCGCCCGGTGTCTGTGTGCAATTCTGTGCGTAACCCTGTGTGCGGTAGACTAGGGTGTGCAAGAGGGTCTGCGAGAGAGGGTCTGCGCGTAGCATAGTGTAGAATAGATATATACGTGCATTCCATTGCACTGCGCAGAGTGGCTGCGGCAAGTGAGTGGAGAACGTGTCGTCGTGCGTGTTAAAATATTTTCTGTGGTTTCGCTCTTGGTACGCTTTGTTCCCCTGCCTACTCCGGCAGGGCTGTTGCTGAAAGTCCGGTGGGGACTTTTAGTCAGGTGGCCGGCTGGCGACTGACACACACGGCAGGAGAGCGCGGCGTTAGGCGTCGGTGAGTGAGGAAGTGAGTGAATGCGCGCTGGGCCAGCTAGCGCGCGCCAGCTGGCGCGCACCAGCGAATTTTAGCCAGCGACTTTTAGCCAGCAGCGCCTGGCAGATCCACGGGCACCGCCGTTTTGGGTGGTGAGTGTCTGGGCGAGAGGAAGCGAAAAACACACCACAGATCGGGGGTGCCATAGTTAAGCTCACCGGAACCCGATTCTGAGGTCACCTGTTTTACCGGGTGGTGGCTGATGTCAGACAAGACGCAATAGAAAACGCATGTTAACAAGAACAAAGGAGCAGGCGAACAAATAGCCAAAGTAGCAGAATAAGGGGCACACCCGCGTGTGGAGTGGAGCAAGTGGAGCAATCTCTCCAAATAGGTATCTACATTAACCTTAAACACTTACAGTAAATAGAACAGTGCCCTGCACCAAGTATAACGAGAGGCCCTGTTGTGTTTATGTGTAAACATATAGAGGCTATTTCAGAATAAACAGGCAGATCTTGTGGACTCAAATAGCAGGTAAAATCGCAACAAGCTTTCTTCGGAGTGGGGTGGGAAAACACACTGAGTGGAGGAAATTTAACCAAACAGCAAAATGCGGAGACCGGCTAGCAGGCCTGCAAAACACAAGCCCTGCCCCAGCGCCAATTGCCCCCAAATAGAGGGTGTTCTCTGTGTTTTTCGCTGCTTTTCGCTGATTTTCGCTGACGGCGCGCAAAGTGGGGCGACAAAGTGGGGAGGGGGTGCTTCTCTGAGTGGGGAGGGGGTGCCGGTTCTGTCTCTTTTCTCTGTCTCTGTCTGGGGTTTCCTCAGCTTCCTTTATTTGGTGATCGCGCTCGCTTCCACTCACTTCCACTCTTCCGCGCGCCCATCGGCGCGCCTACTGCCCCACCCTCCCACCTCTCCGCACACACCACTGCACCAGCAATTCCCCAGATTACGTAATGTACCACTTTTTTATTTCCTTTGAAGGTATAACTTCCCGTATAGTAGATGATATGATGTGCAAAACTGATCACACTTGACTCCATTAGGCGCCAGCATGTCGACTCCTGATCATGCGAAGCAGCGATATACGAAACTAGTACCACAGCCCGTCTACCCGAATGCTCCAGTGCGGCAAGATGAGAGACAGAAACTCCTGAAACATTTATACACAGTTCATAGGAAATTGGGATTTAGAAATCCTATACATTTGAGTGTTTTGAAAGAATACGAAATTGCCAAGAATTCCAAGGACAAGTATTCATATTCAAGTGCGTCTCGGACTCTTGTGTTCAATCTGGGTAAGTACGGTAAAGATTCCAACCCTGCACAATCCTCACTTGTAACCGCCGCTCCCAATCAATCTGAGACAGATTGGTTGACGAAATTATCAGCAAAATGTATCGGTGCTAATGAATTGAAAAGACATGGATACGCAATGGAGGTTCCACAAATCTTGGAATCATTGCCGGATTTAGTGGACTGTGATAGATGTGGTATCAAATTCGGTAGAAATTCAATAATGAATCCAAGAGAAAATGCATGTCGTTACCATCTTGGTAAAATTATCGTTTCGAATCAATTAGAAAATGTCATTACAAAATTCAGTTCTCAACAGTATAAATCTCGAAATCATTCATGTTGTAACCAAATACAAGGTGAATCTTCAGGATGTACAACTTCCAAATATCATGTTTATAAATGGAAGGAATCATCTCAATTGCATACTGTATCAAATTTTCAAGAAATTGGGAAATTACGACAAAAATTAATAAAAGAAAACAAAGGTTCAAAAATTTATGATGACCCTCTTAAAGTTATTGGAGTCGATTGTGAAATGTGTTATACATCTGTGGGATTTGAATTAATGAAAGTAAGTATGGTCAGTTTCAATGGGTCAGAAATAATACGAGTATTTGACCTAACTGTTAAACCCGTAGGTGAAATAATAGATCTTAATAGCCATGTCAGTGGTGTTAATGAAATTCCATCAGATGCATTGGATTTCAAAGATTTGATTTTCTTGATTGCAAATTTGACAGATGAAAATACTATTGTTATTGGACATGGTGTTGAAAATGATCTTAATGTCTTAAGACTCATTTACCCAAAAGTGATCGATACTGCTATATTATATTCTGATAACACAGTGGATCCTAGACGTAAGGATTCTTTGAAAAAACTTGCTGGTCGTATCTTGAAAAAAGATATTCAAAAAGCTGAACATGATAGTTTAGAAGATGCTATCGTGCCGATTGAAATCGTTCGTGAAAAATTGAAAATATAAGAAGCAAAACTGTATTCTATTCTATTCTAATTCCTCCCCATTGATCAATTCAATTATTTTTTCTTGATTGCGATTGATTTGTTGCATTAAGCGACTATTCTCTTGTAAGAGAAACCGTACCTCGGTGGTCCTGGTATCTGCTTTCTTCTGTGATGATTTACCAGGAGACGTAAATATATCTTTGTTCCCTTGTTTATCATTATTCAAATTTACTTGGTGTAATTCGCTTCGACTGAGCACCAAAGAAGGTCTCTTGTTTGGGCTCCCATAATCCCCGTTTTCGTATTGTCTCTTGCTGGTGGAACCAGGCGTCGTTGAGCGTGAGGCGAGTGGCGTTGAACGTCTCTTTGGAGTTGTTGATAATCTTCGTATTGGCGATTTCGACAATGATGGCACCAGTGAGGTCTCAAAGGGTGGGAGCTTCAAGTTTGAGTAATCCACCACCGGCGTGTTAGACGCTACATCATTCTCCTTATCTCTCTGCGAGGTATCTGAGGACATCGAGCTTGTGTGCGTGTTCAATGCTGTTGTTCCCTTCAAATACAACCTCTTTTAAAAAGATCTTTGTTTACATGTTTTTGTTTTGATCTCAGATGGATTACGTAATACATATGTACTCTATACAAGACCACTAAGGGACAATTTTTCAAGGAAAATGGGTAAATCTTCCTTTTTAATTTCAATCATTGAGCTTTCAAAGCTATCAATTCTGGCCTTTGTACTTGTTGTGTTGGCTATCTCCTGGAAAGCCAATGAGAATGTGTTTAGAATGGTCATTTTCTTAGAATTGTCTTGATCATTTGGATATTTTGGTGGTAATCCACAAACCATATAAGTATTTGTTTCTGGATCCAAAGATGCAATTACTAAAGGTAATAAATCAGATTCTAATTCTGCACAACTATCCAATATCCAATTACCCAATTTTTTCAAAATTAATGGATTTTGAAACATCTTTGTGTTATTGCTTAATGTAGTTATTTCCAGACTTTCATTTTCTCCTGATGATCTACCATTGAAATTCAAAGTTGAACTATTAGTTCCAAAATCATCTTTTAGTACAACCAATCTGAAAACTCGTAAACTCTTGATAAGTTTTTTATTAAATATTTCAAATCCTTTATCAAATATGAATTTTTGTTGTAATTTTGCGATTTTTAAACCTTCAAGAACCAATTCAAATTTCGATAATGCATCATAAGATTTCCAAAAATTTGAAATGAATTGTGCTTCTCTCTTATTGATCAATTTATTAATGTCTCCTCCCTCTTGAGGATTACTGGGATCACTCAATGGTGTCACTGCTCTACTACTCTTGGATTGTTTACTAGTAATAGTATCGCTAACATCACCGTCATATTCCACAAGTGCAGTAATAGCCTCGACGTAATCCAATGCACCTATTTGTCCATGAAATCCAAAAACTCTAACAAATCCTTCTCTCTGTATATCACTCAATCCAAAATTATGTAAATTTTCACCGAATATCTTGGGTAATCTTTTTTTCAAATCGATATCTAAATATGGCCAATTTTGATTAGCAGAAGCCAATGAAATACCCATCTTGGCAAACATGGTCTTTAATTTTTTTTGACCATCTTTTGTATAGAGTAATAATTTGGAATTCACATAATTGGAATAAAAAAATGCATTGTACAAGTTCCAATGTTTTAATAAAAATAATGAATAATCTTTTTCTGTATGCAATGTATTATCATCGGCGTTTCTACCTCTATTTTCAGTATTTTTGGAAACTGATCTTGGATTGGTTAAACTGTTGGATAATTGAGAATCTGCTACTGTTCGTTGTAATCTATTGACTTCTTCTTTCAAGATAGGGGTTATACTATCATAAAGAGCACCAAATGATGCTTGTAAATAAGTACACCCAACAATTGAAAGCCAGAGATAATCAATATTTACCTCACCCAAAGATGAAATCAAAGTGTATATCTGTAATGCTGAAGAAGTCGAGATTGTTGTACCTTGATTGTAATACGATTCAACAACCCGCTCATGCTGTGAAAGAAGTCTCTTGCGTCGCTGGACAGGCGTTTCTTCATCAACATCGAGCCATCTTTTTTTATTCCTGCTCTCTCCAAACGACTCCACAGATCCATTATCCTCTTCCTCTTCCTCTGCTGCATCTTCATTATCATCGTCGTCATCATCATCATCATCATCTCCATCCAAGTATGCTCTGTGGCTGTCCTTTTTCTGTCTTTTGGCGTTCGACTCATCGTCAGACTCAGCAAGGTCATCATCGAACGCTTGCTTATCTTCTGTGTTGCTGTCTCTTGGTACTTCTGCGTCCTCTTCTACTTCTGCTTCGGATAACTGCACAAGCCTCTCATATGCTATTTTTTGCTGCTCCAATTCTGTGGGCGCTGTTCCATCATCGAGGCAGCAAATCATGTTGGAGCCATAAAGATTGTCCAAATTCCACGGTCTATGACCATCAATGATATATATGCGTCGTTTGAGTTTCAAAGGCGGAGGTGGGCGCCCCGCTTCAGAAGTGGACTCTGGAGTAATTGGGTAATTGTCTCTATCTATGAAGTCTTCTTCATTGATGTCCAGGAAACTCTCCATGTCCACCATGGACCCACAACCTATAAGAATCAAATTGGATATACTGTGGTCCAACTTGTTGTATTTTTGCTTCAAATCGCTATAACCCACCACGGGTATCAGTTGGAACACTATGAGGTGTTTTTTCAGCAGCAGCGTCAGCATCCGACTAGCGCATACAGCGTCCACGTCCAAGCACGATGCAAAAATCACCAATTTGCACGTCGAATGGGTCATCGACGTCCTCTTGATCTGCGAAAATGCTCTGGAGAATTCATCTGGTATCACTAGCATTTGCCTTTATGAGCGAGAACGAGGGGTATATACGTATATGGGCAGGTACGCAGACGAAAGCACAGCGATATCTAGATACCACTTCACTGTTCTCTGAGCGATATATCTAACCGGGTCCCAGAATGTGCCAAAAATGTGCCCAAAATATCTCAGTCCCCAATTCCACGCAAACAAACAAAGACATAATTAGCCCACGCGTTACGGAGATGTTGATAATTTCCATTTCGCGTTTTTCCGCATTTCACACCCTGACACCGGGAAAATAAAAGATAAATAAAAACCAGGATTACATAATCTCCAGAACAAGGCTGTGTCACTAGGGATAGTTTTTAGATTAATGTAGATCGTTTTATGTACATGTATGTATTTTGGGGTCCAGATGGCCAGGGGTGGCTAAGCACGCAGGCCAAAGAACGGCATCTTGATGATTTGTTTTCTGATATTGTGCACGCTGGCTCTGTTCCCCCAAAGGAGGTACGGATATGCCTTTTTGGAATTTTCCACGTTCATCACTTTCAAGTATATTCCAGAGACGATCTTGAAAGTTGTCACGTTGGGAGGGATCGCGTTGGTGTTCATTTCTTTTACCAGGTCGTGGATTAGCGAGATGTTGAGACTTTTGTTCCAACTTTGTAAGATAAGTGAGTTGTATACATTGGTGTTGCAACCCATCATGTAAGCGGCTAGACTGGGATAATTCTTTATTTGATCAAAAAGCTGCAGCGTGTCCTCATAGCAGTCAAAGTCGTAGGTCAAAGAATTGAAACAGTATTCCAGCAAGATCGGCAATGTATATGAATTCAAAGGAGGGTTTTGTGGTGACTCGAGGCACAATTTCGTCGTTTCTTCAGCAACGACTTCGATTGCCTCTTCATGCAATTTGAAATCATTTGTTGGATACTTGGCAATCAAATTGTCCATAACGTAGTTGACCATCTCTTCATTGTTGTCTATATTGTCATTGATATACTGGATCGTGGGTGCTAAAGCATTTTGTAAAGCCTGTTGTTCTTCAACCGATGTCTTTATTGACTCTTTCAGCTCTTTGAACAATGGCTGCGATACTACCCCTTCTCTACCTAATGGCTCGAGGACGTTGGTACCTCGTTGCCTTTTCAGGAACATCTGCAATGCATCTGATGATGTCGTTGCTCCCGTAGGGTCCTCACTGGCCAATGACGATGATGCCGATGTTGATGAATTTCCTCGATGACTGTTCAAATAATCAAAGATCTTGTCGAACGTCTTTTGCTCCGGTATGGTTGGTGAGTTTTTGTTCGAGTTTTTCGAACCGGCTATGAAACTGTCATAAAATCCTTCCATCCCTCTGGTATTGCTACCCGTTTGTAAATGTGTGGAGTGGTTATGCTTTCCAAATTCTCCAAATGTGGGACCACCCAGATAATCTCTGTTGAGATGCACACGGGAGGAATGCAGAAGCCGCACTGTTTGAACCCGGCTGATCGAGCCAGCGCTTGATCGAAGAATGTTATGAGACCGAAGCATACTGAATCGAAGCAGGCAAGATGGACTCACAGCCAAAAGCAGCTTGTTAAGTGCTTGACCCATATTTCAATTGTGAATAATTACTATATAAGGACTGAAAAAAACACTTCAAAAAAAATTCTCTCCTTGAGCCGCGGACTGTCGCGACGATTTTGGCAGTTGTATCAGTAAAGTATCGAATACCCATGGATTCTACAATAATACCGGGTTTCTCTACAAAACCAGTTACGTTCGAACGGAACCAATAGTGCTTGCCCAGAGAAGCATACACAGTATGCATGAGTAATTATGAATGACGTTTATTGAGAGCGTGCGTATATACAGAGATAGAGATAGGATGAGGGATTGTAGTATGAATGTGGATGTGGAAGTAAATTTTGAATGTATGTATGAGATCATCATTTACTTCTTGTGTGATTAGTTTGCTTGACCTTGTGGACTTTGGGGAGAAGACGAGCAGCGTGGTAGTTCAATGTTGGTGCTGATGCAGGTGCAGTTTTGATCTATAATGGGAAAAGAATTGGGTCAGTTAGTATAGGTTTGATAGAGCATGATCGAAAGGAATGGGAACTGGACTGTGAATGGGTCTGCTGCCGTCTACGAAAGACACAAAGTCAGAAAGCATCAGGCCCATAACAGTCCATTATCACCCAGATCAGTGAGATATACATACACCGCGACTTGTGCAGTCCTTGAGACTGCTCTCTAATTCCTGGCATGCCTTGGATCCTTCACCATTGGAAGCCCAGCAACTGAGCATGGAGGAGAGAAGCACTATGCATGGGTTGGTAGAGGTCTTGGTCAGCTGGTTTCTCGTGCGCAGATAGGGAAGTGGAGGCACATCTGGTCTGTACTTAGGACGCATATTGTAATGACGGAATGAATGTGAATGAGCTAGAAGAAAATTGGTATCTCTGTGGCAGTTTCCTCGGAGTGCGTGCTTTTTGTTTGCTTCCCTGCGCTTCGCCTGGACTGTGAGTGTAGTCTTGCTCTGTCTGAATTGGAATCAAAAGACAAGTTCAGAGGTAAGTCGGTATATATAAATGCATCTTGTGGTCTTGTTCCCTTCCATATTGAATTTTTCAGCGAGAAATGAGAGAACTCCAAAGCCAGTTACCCGGCCGCGTGCACGGGTGTTACGGCACTTCCTTCACTAAACCCGTGCACAGCCTAGTTAGGAGACAACTTCAGAAAAAAGCACAATTCTCAACTATTGAGAAGAATGTACACTACTGATGGAGATTTGTCGTCTATTCACGGTGATTAGACTGGTTTTTGCATCGCACTACACCTGCTGTGATAACAGATACGGCGAACCGTGCTAGGAGCGCACACTGGAATACACTGCTGCGAGTTTGAGTAACTGCCTTGTGCTATTTTGGTGCCTGATTTAAAGATTCAGAAACAAAAGAAATAACCGCGTCTGATCTGATATTGTACATCCAAATGGCTGAAAAATACGCTACAGAACCGCAAAATGAGGTCCCTGCCGCCCAGATAATTTCAGATTCAGGTGCAAGTGCTCAGGCCAATGATGTGCAGCCACGCAAAAGGAGCGCTTCGGTCTCTCTGTCTACGGACGAAAACGAAATCAAAAATGAATTCAAAAATGAAAACAAGAGCCAATATGGGACTCCTCTCAAACAGAGCAAGCTGAACACGCCGGAACTCATCAAGAGCGACAACAATACACCTGTCTCGATTTCCTCACTTGATGTCTCGAAAGAAAACTTGGCTCAACTGGCGTCTGGCTCATCAGAAGTACCAACAACTATCCAGCGCGAAGAGTCCTTGACAGCACCGGAGATTCCAGAGACAGCGCAGGAAGCGACACCGGAGACAGCTCAGGAAGCGGCTTCTGTATCTTCTTCTTCTTCTCCTTCCGACGCATCGGCCGTTTCAGAGACAGGTGAGGATGATTTAGAAGGCGATGGCGATGAAAATTTAGATGGTGTGAGCCATGGTATCGCCGATGAGCCCTCCTCAGAATCTTCAAGTGTGTTGAGCTCTGATCTCGATGTACTGGAAGTATCCTTTTCGTCTTCAGGTAATGAAGAGGACGAGGAAGGTGATGAAGATGGAGACAATGATGGAAACGAGGTTGGCGGCAACAATGAACTGAGCAATCACAGCCAAGATCACAAATCGCATGATAAAGCGGATGGTTCCATTTCATCCAAGAAAATCGACCTTGATGCCTATGAAACTATTGATTTGCGCACAACTCCAATAACTTCAAGACTTTGCAATGCATCTCGTAAGTTTTTGAAGACTCGTGGTCCCAATGCATTTTTGGACAAGTTCATACCTGAGGATTATTCACAAGTGGATGTATTAAACGCCCTCAAATTATTAGGGTATGTGCCGAAGAATCACGAGAAATTATTTGGCGGCCCTGCAACCTCGTCATCATACCACAGAGCTCTGGTTTTCCTGAGATTTGCTATGAATAGAGTATTAGTAGCAAGACATCGACTGCCAGAATATAGAACAGTGGAAAGTATTTGTGAGGCTATCAATAAAGCCAAGAATATTCTTGTGCTCACTGGTGCTGGTATTTCGACATCTTTAGGAATTCCAGACTTCCGTTCTTCACAAGGTTTCTATTCAAGATTGCAGAATCTAGGCTTGGATGATCCTCAAGATGTTTTCAGTCTTGAAGTATTCAGAGAAGACCCTTCAATTTTTTACTCTATAGCTCATTTGATTCTACCACCTCCACACTCTTTTACACCATTGCATGGATTCATCAAGCTTTTACAAGATAAAGACAAATTATTGCGTAATTACACGCAAAACATTGATAATTTGGAAGGAAATGCCGGTGTTTTGCACGATAAAATGGTACAATGTCATGGATCTTTTGCCACTGCAAGTTGTATCACTTGTAAGTATCAAGTCACAGGTGAAGTACTGTTCCCAAATTTACGTAAACAAGAAGTTGCTTATTGCCCATTATGTGCTGATGATAGAAAAGAATTATTAAGGCGTTACGACATTGCTGAAGAACAAGGAGCTCCATTATCTAGGTTTTTCGACATCAAAAGTTTTGGAGTGATGAAACCAGATATAACCTTTTTTGGTGAGGATTTACCACAAAAGTTCCATCAACAAATCAAAAAAGATATTCAGGAGTGCGATTTGTTGTTATGTATCGGTACTTCGTTGAAAGTTGCACCTGTGAGTGAAATCGTCAACATGGTCCCAAATGATGTCCCACAAATCTTGATCAACAGGGATCCTATATCGCATGCTGAATTCGACATTGAATTTCTTGGTTACTGTGATGAAGCCATCACTTATCTCTGTTCCAGACTAAATTGGCAAATCGACCATAAAGACTTTGACAAGATTCTCAATTCGGGACTCGAACTCAAGGCATTGGACGAAGAGACGGGTGTCTACTCCATTACGGATGAAAAGCGCAGGGCTGAAGAAGCTGCTGCTGCTGCTGCGGCCAAACTCGAAAGGGAGTCGTCTGCTTTGGAAGCACAGCCCTCACAGACTGCTGACACCCCCACTGCCGCTACTGGAGAAGACAACACCAACTCTGCTCAAGAAACTACCACGGCTACGGAGACAAAGACGGAGCCGGCGAGCAACACAGAAAGTGTGTCTCTGATAAGAATCGATGGCGAACAGCTACCTGTTGCCACCACCAGCTGAACCGCTTCACCCTACCGCATGTATTATTCTATTCTATAGATCTGTATCCCGCGTCTAAATCGTTTGTCATAGCTAATTACTTCCCTTCTGGCCTTCGGCGCTTCGCTAAATGTCAGAAAAATCAAAAACCAAAAATCGAAATGTCGAGCTCTCGGGGAGAATGAAAAATTCGCTCAGTACAACACTTAATTGACTGCTGTTTCCCGTTACATACCAAGTGCACGGGTAGGTTATAGAAAGTAAGCAGCTTGCCGGGATGTCTCTGAAGAAGATAGGCAAATCGCTCAAGAACCTATCGCTGAATGACGATGAGGCTCAGTTCAAAAAGGCGCTTCAGCTGTACGAGGCCAAGAATTACTCTCAGTCCATCAAGATTCTGGACCAAATCTTGAAGAAGAATCCAGATTTCGTGACGGCTTTAGCACTGAAAGGGCTGGTGTTGCATCATCAGAATGAAGAGGCGGAAGGAGAGGCATATGTCTTGAAAAGCATAGCTAAGAACGATAAGGATCCCGTTGCAAATCACATCTTGGGTATCTATTACCGCGCCCGTTCAAATTACGTGGAGGCTGCCAAATGGTATAATGAAGCCATTGTCAATGGGGCTACCAACAAGAACATCCTGAGAGACTTGGCTGTGACTTTATCACAAACAAGAAACTACAGACCTTTGATCAAGGCCAGGCTCGATTTCCTGAATTATGAACCTGGGTTTAGGGCCAATTGGACAGGTGCCGCCGTTGCTCATCATTTGAACAAAGAATACACTCATGCTATCAAAGTGTTGTCCTCTGTCGAAGGTCTAATCCAGGAGGTGAAGGATATTCCAGAACACTCCGAGCTTCTGCTTTACAAGAACCAACTCATTGCAGAATCGGGTGATTATCAGCAAGCTTTGAGTGATCTTGAGGAAATTGAGAAAAGCACTTATGTTAAAGATAGACTCTCCCTCTTGGAGTTCAAAGGTAAATATTTACTGCAATTAGGTAGAAACAAAGAGGCATCAGTTGTTTATCGTCAGCTTTTGAAAAGAAACCCAGATTCGCATTCTTATTACTATTTGCTTGAAACTGCACTGGGTACGTCTACTGCATCACCATCAATTAGAAATGCTCTCTATAATAAGCTTGCCAAGTTCTATCCCAAATCTGACCCTGTTCATTATATTCCATTAACTTTTCTGAAAGGCGAAGAATTCAAAAAAGCAGCTGAAAAATACATTTTAGGTCAATTGAGAAGAGGTGTACCTTCCACTTTTGTCAATGTTAAGGCACTATACAAGAGCAAATCAAAATCGAAAATCATCCATGATGTTGTTTTGGAATTTTTCAAGAGCCAAAGCCGTACACAGGATCCATTGAACTGGTGTTGGACTGCTTATTTTTTGAGTCAACATTACTATTACACGAAGGACTACGAAAAGTCTCTGGAGTTCATTGAATTAGCCATTGCACATACACCAACTTTGGTTGAATTGTACATTTTGAAAGCTCGTATTTTGAAGAGACTCAATAAACTGGATGAGGCTGCTGATGTCTTGAACAATGGTCGTTTATTGGATTTGCAAGATAGATTCATCAACTCCAAGACTACCAAGTATTATCTACGTGCAAACAACATCGATAAAGCTGTCGAAACCATCACCATTTTCTCCAAATTAGACGATTCAATCAATGGGGTCAAAGACTTGCATACCATGCAATGTGTGTGGTTCATCATCGAGTCAGCAGAAGCTTACTGGAGACTTTACAAAGAGACAGCTTTTAAAATTGCTAATTATGCATCTGAACAACCACAAGATGGGCCTTCTTTAGAAACATTGCAAGATCAGTTATCTGAGTATCGTGGTTTGGCCATCAAAAGATTCCAAGCCGTCAATAAGATCTACAATGAATACTATGATGATCAATTTGATTTCCATAGTTACTGTATGAGACAAGGTACTCCAAGGGCTTATATCAAGATGGTTCAATGGGGTGATTATCTTTATGATAATCCTGTCCATGTTCGTGCAGTGGAGGGGCTTGCTAACATATATTTCGACCTGTTTGAAAATCCCCATGAAATTTCTACAGAAGTGAACGGCAAGCATAAAAAGAGAAGCAAGAAAGATGTTAAACGTAGAGAACATTTACAAGAAGCCGTTATTGCTTATTCAAAGGATGAAGATATATTGGGTGAAATTTATGTCAATAACTTATTGAAAGAAGGCGGAAAACCTTTGGAAGAGTTAACTCCATTATTAGCTAAATTTCACAAAGACACACTGCATTATAACATTTTGAATTTCAGAACAACTTATTTGCAAAAGAAGTTTGCATTATCCTTGCAAGCTGCAAACAAACTTCAAAGTTTAACTCAAGATTTACATCCTTATCTTGGTTACTTTGCTCTTTATTTACTGCAAGCAGCTTCTGCAAAAGGTAATGAAGTTGCTTCTCCTATCCAAAAGTTGTTGACTTTGGGACTGGGCAAAAATTTCCCTGAAATTACGAAATCCGACAATGCTATTGCTGTCGCCAATTCAAAATATTTCAATGCTTCTTCTTTTGAAACTGGAATTGCTGTTCTAGAAGTCTTGAAAATCTACAAAGACAACAAAGAGCTAGTTCAACGCTTTTCTGAAATTCAAAAAGATTTGGATCCTTACTCATCAAATTACTTGAATTACTATAAATAAGTTAAAGTAAATTGTAACAATAATCAAGAATTTATCCAGCTCTCAACTTCGCCCCTAACAAGACCACCTGTGAATTGAAGACCCTGTCTTCCATAGGGGAAATAGCTGAATGTGTATGAAAACGATGCGATTGCTTGAATGATGCAAGCTAATATTACCAGGATTGTCGACTTCCAAATTAAACTGAACCAAATCGTAGCCAATATCGATCCAAAATAGGAAACTGTGAACCATATCCTATTTCCAGATGTAAGATGAATATAATAGTTCTTCCAGCCTTGTAAGACACCGAACGAGATCAAGAACAGCACCGACCCTAGTGTCCATAGAATTGCAAACTTTCTTGGTTTCAATGAAAGTATTGGCAATAAAGCGAATGCTATTAAATAACATAAAAATGCGCCCCCTAAAGTAATGATAAATACCACAATTCGTTCAAATTTCGAAAGTTTGAATATACTATCACCTGAGTCAACCGGTACAGTTTCATTGATATCGCCACCTAATTGTACAGTGCCTTCTGTTCCATTTCTAAAAGGATTGAGTGCTGCAAGCGAGTTTTGAACAGCTCCGAAACTAAAAGTTGACGATGACGATGAAGGCCCAAGGAGTTGTGGCTGCTGTTCCAGGTCATCGGAAGGAAGACTTATGCCACCTGTTCCACCAGCAACACCATTGGGTGGTCTTCTGAATGATGCGAGCCACGATGCCATATCGCTTGTGCTTGTTTAAGTATCTAGTTCAACTTATCGTGCATGTGTGGAGTTCCAATATCTTTTTGTTCTTTTTGTTGCCCCTCGGTACTTTTTTTAAGGTGACGGATCAGGGTGTTCAAGATTTTGGGTTATTTTGAACTGATGGAATTACTGAATTAATGGAGATGGTCAATGGACGTGAATCACTGATGACAGCATGTCAATCACCACTATGGCATACACCATATTATAATTCTACAAACGTTTACAAGTTTCTTAAAGTCTCAAAGTCTCGTGTATAAATAGTTTACATTACATATCAGTTGGCAGGGGATACATTGTCGGAACCAGGAAGACTGGAGTGGCTACTATGGCCCTGGCTTCCCTGCCGTTGCTGTTGTTGTTGCTGTTGTTGCCGCTGTTGCTGTTGTTGTGGCAGTGGTGAGAAATCTTGTATTTGCTCTTCTTGGTCTGCAAGTGGACCCACACCTATTTTAGACAGCCCAATTTCTGCACTCGTGTGCAAGAGATTCATTCTCTTCGATACTGGAATGTTCTTGGCGATCTCCAGATTTCTCAGCTGAATTGACAATTCAACTTCTTTCCTGTTTCTCTTATCGATTTGCTCTTGCAAATGGGCAATATAGTCCACGGATTTAGACAAAATTTGGCCCTTGTTAGGTTTACCATCTTTTGTACCACTAGACTTATCTCGGTTCTCCTCAAAGAAGTCCTTTGGTATCAAATCTAGAAGGTCTTGGATTTTCTCATTGATATTGTCTCTTCTCTTCCTATCCACAGGGTTATTTGCAGCATTGGCACCAGGACTGTTCAAAGTGTTTCTTCTCGATCTAGGACGACTCGAGCTAGTGCTCAAAGCATCATTTCCACCAAAATTAGACGTTCCAGACGCCGAAAGCCTGGTTGGCTGGTAAGATGCGGGATTCTCGTCATCCTCGTCCAAGTTGTCTTCCTCTTCGGGAATCGGATAATAGTTCAAGTTGTTGTTGTTGGAACCGGGAGTCGACCCGGAGAGAGCTTTACTCAACGCGACTTTCACACCGGTTCCCAACTGTTGCTGCTGCTGCTGTTGCTGCTGTTGCTGCTGTACTCTCGCCTGGTAGTTCTCGGGAGTGGAGGAGTTATTGTTATAGGCATTCGGGGACCCCTCGTTATCTTCTCTCTTCACCGCTCCAGCAGGGCTTCCGTCATTGGCCCATTCACCCGAAGGCGTGTTTTCATTCGAGCCGTTCCAGTTGAAGAAATCCATGTTGCAACAGGAGGCACGGTGAGGGTATGTATCTATCTGGGTTCGTGTGCTATTCTACCAAACTAGTAGCCCACTCACTCCTGGCTAGCCATCTCGAAATGGCTCCTAATACGAAGGTTTGCAACAGTATTTTCCCCCCGAGGATGTTGGCCGCGTCGATGGGCGCGGATCGGTGCGTCGCCTTCTGGCGTTTTCTTTGCTGATCTCTAACATGATTCGGACACTTGGATACAAGACACGAAACAGACAGTTGGCCCCCAAGAGTTTTGCAGCTGTAAGTGGTCATTGTTGCTTGTGCGTGTATATTTGCAAGAAATGCCAATCGACTACTCGAAGTGGGACAAGATTGAGCTGTCGGATGACAGCGACATCGAGGTGCATCCTAATGTGGACAAGAGATCGTTTATCCGCTGGAAACAAAGAGATATACATGAGAAGCGGTTGCAAAGGGACAAGGAGATCACCGGTTTGAGGATCCAGAAGGAGATGTATGTGAATCTGAATGCAAGGGTGGACAAGTTACTTGCCACTTTGACCAAGTCGCAGATAATCGATGAGAATTATAGGAACAAATGGTTAGCAGATAATTTTGACAAAAATGAGAAATGTACAATCGAAGAGAACCAGCAAGACAACCCAACTTATAATGAAATGATTGAGGATCTATTCACGCAAATCTCTGGAGATTTGGAAAAAGAAGGCAAAAGCCCCACAGATGCTGATCTTTTAATTGAGAAAATCAGAGAACATCGTGCTAAGATTGAAGCTGTTCTTGTGCAGATTGACCCCAAGATCGAGAGTCTACTGAACGAAAAGTCATTGCACATCTCATCTGAGGATTACCATGATGGTTGGAATAGCAGTGTGATTAATAAACAGGCTAAAGACAGCAGCGAATCTGCAGCAGCATCCGCCACAACATCCGGCAAGCCCAAGACAGCAACAACTACAACTACCACAACACAGACTGCTTTGGAGACGATAAATGCACCTCCTAAGCGCAAGGGACCTTCCAAGCCTCTTGATCAGTTAGATGAGTTGGAAGTCTTGGAAGAAACCACAGAATTTTCCAAAATCTCCTCGGAAAACCTGCTGCAATCTGCAAGATTTTTGGAATCCCATACATATATTGTAACAGAGCAGCAAAAAGATGCTTTGTTGATGACTTCATTCCAGACACAACTGGAAGGTGATACCAATCGTACGAAGCAGATCATTCATCAGTCATTGATTTTGCAATATTTAAACGATTTATTCAAAGCTGGAGGTAAAGCTATTACGGAACCACAGAAACAACAATCTATTGGATTATTCATTTCCAAGATATTGGACAAAAAATCTCCTGCATATAAAGCATTTGCTGCTGATTTCAAACAAACATATGAGCATATCGTCAAGAGATGCCAAGTGATTCAAGAAGAGGAAAAAAATGAAGCTGAAGGAGGACAAGAAGGAGTTGAACAAATACAGCTGAGATCTGTTGATCCAAATGCTGAATTATCCGTTAGTATTCCACTTGAGAATACAGAAGCTTATAGAATATTTGAAAAAATTCCTGTTGAAATGCAAAATGCTATCAAGACACAATCTTTGGATGAAGTCAATAAAGTTTTTGCCACATATCCGATCGAAAAAGCCGAACAAGTTCTTGAACTTTTTGATCAATCTGGAGTGATCACCGTCAATGCATTATTGGAGAATGAAGATGAGTTTAATCAAATTAAAGAGCAATACCAAAATGAAGATGGAGGTGATGACTACGACAAGCTCGAAGAACTTGAGGAACTTGATATTGAAGACGATGATGATGTCGTTCAACATTCAGCTAAAGGCTCTGAAGCTGGTGTTGAAGCTGAAGCACCTCTTAATACAGCAGATATAGTCGATTGAGGATTATATGTAAATATGTATAAGTAAATAAAGTGGTGTATGGTATCAATCCAATTTCAATAATTCTGGCATTCTTAAAACGTCTCCACCTGGGTTTTTACTTAACTCCCTTAGCAAGCCCAAAATTTTACTGTCTTTCCATTTATCAGGTAGTGGTGTAACATCGTAATTTTCCGTTGCCCAGTAGTAAATATCCCAATCAGGTTCATCGAGTAATTTATCGTACTCTTCCAATTCGGATTGTGTCAAGGTTGCCAAATACTTGTCTGCGAATCTACTTAGAAGAAGATCGCTCTCCAAGATACCTCTTTTCCTCGACTGGTACTGCAGCCTACGGCGTTTGTTCAATAGAGGCTCATTTGGACGTGGAAGAGGCTGAACTTTGATGGTGACTTCAGACTTGCCGTCAGAGTTGAAATTTTCTAGCGAAGCAGAAGTGCTTGCTGGGTCGGCAGATGCGCCACTGGCATGTCTGGTAAAGAGCAGAGTCTTGGGCACTCTGCTGGTGTACCTCACTGCGGAGGCGGCGGTGGTTCTCAACATGGTGCTTATGGCTGAAATCAATATGAGGGCACTTCGAGACTGTAGAAAATGGTAAAGGTCTTTGTATAATAATCACCTATATCTTGATCCTAATAGGCAGGTTTCGGGACCTTTTACGGGGATGGGGATGTGGAGGGGCACGGGTGTGTGAAGGTTTCGTTCTGATTTCTCCGGCTTAGGTAATCGCGAGAAATAGTCATTTTCAATTTTTCTGTTTTTTCTTTTTCTAGTTGAAGTTTTTAGGCCATAGAGAGAGAGAGAGAGGTATTTTGAGATAACTAGGCAGTTTACGTTTACCAGAGAGCTTCGGGTGGTATTATAATAACGAAATAGCAGGAAGTGAATGAGCGAGATGACTGAGGATAAGAGCCAGAAGAGGAGTGCGTTCATTAGGAGAATCACCAACGAGACCAAGATTCAAATTGCGCTTTCACTGGACGGAGGAGCTGTGACTGTGGAAGAATCATTGTTCAAAGACAAAAAGTACGAGGATGTTGCATCTCAAAGCACAAAGAGTCAGTTCATCTCTGTGAACACGGGTATTGGGTTCTTGGACCATATGCTGCATGCGCTAGCCAAGCATTCTGGGTGGTCTTTAATCATTGAATGTATTGGAGATTTGCACATTGACGACCATCATAGTGCCGAAGATGTTGCTATTGCATTAGGAATGGCATTCAAGGAAAGTCTGGGACACATTCGTGGTGTCAAGAGATTCGGTACTGGGTACGCACCACTTGACGAAGCGCTGAGTCGAGCAGTGATTGATCTCTCGAACAGGCCATACGCCGTGATAGAGCTGGGTTTGAAAAGAGAGAAGATCGGAGATCTCAGCACCGAGATGATTCCTCACGTACTGGAGAGTTTTGCCACAGCTGCACATGTCACCCTCCACGTGGACTGCATCAGAGGGTTCAACGACCACCACAGAGCGGAATCAGCTTTCAAAGCACTGGCTGTGGCCATCAAGGAAGCCATCAGCAGCAACGGCACAGACGACGTGCCCAGCACAAAGGGCGTTCTCTTCTGATGAGCCACCCACTACATAACAGATAAAAACACATCACTTATATAATAACGTATTCCTAAACGAAGCCTTGTCTTGATTAATAGTGACGAAGAACAAGCTCTCAAGCTCCCCCCAGCGCGTGCACGGGTGTGCCGTCGCTCTCCGGGGCCTCTGTCACATGCTGTTGCCAGTAAATTTACACTATTTACATGTGAGTTCTGAGTTCTGAGTTCCAGAGGTATAAATGGGTGTCCCCACCTTGCTGTCCAGGTCTACCTGTCTACTTGGACATACACAGCTCTGTATACACCAAGCTCATCCTACTGAACATCACCACATTCACAAACAGATAGACACTGCACACAGACTGTCTCTCTATCACTGTCTCTGTCTCTCTGTCTCTCCACTCACGTGACCCACCCGCAAGCTGCCACGAAAAGCGGCAATATTAGCCGCAGAACCCTGGTGCTACTGAGCTAGTTTGAGACTCGCTTTCCCGCAGGTGCACCTTCGGGACCTTCACCTGCGCCAGAGATCCAGAGTGCTGTTTTGCGGCCTTGCCAGACTCCTTTGTGCTCCAGCGACACCGTGTATTCAGCTTCAACTTCAGCTCTCTATCTCTCTTTGTCTGTGTCTCTCTCTGTCTCTCTGTCTCACTCCGGCTCTTATCGAAAGCGGGGCACCCAGCCAGCGGAAAAACAAACGGCTCCCAGAACTGAGAACTGAGACCTGCGCACAGTCAATACATCGGGCCGTCTAGCTGAGCACCCCTTGCGTTTTGGAAATTACAACGGTACGTATTCTCTTGCTTCATTATCCCACCCCACACACGCACACGTTGACTAACTGACTCGCCTCTCCCGCTACTCTTCACAGACAGATACACGCTATCCTCGCTTCACTAATTTCCCACACACTCTTCACTCGGCTACGCGCTTTTGTATTCAAGCGTGCTCCTAATATTTATGTCCAGTACTTCAACTTTCACCTCCCCCAGTTTATCCAGACCCCAGCAACCGCAACCGCAGCAGCAGCAGCAACAGCAGAAGCAGCGGCCACCTCCAGACCTGATCAAAGAAGCCGGTGCACTTGGTGTTTACGCAGCTTCCAATTACTTCAGACTTCGAGACTCTACAAGTTATCACATAGACACTTTGGTTTCTTCGCCTCCTCCGTCTTCGTATTCCTACTATCACTCTTCAACTATATCGCCTTCTCCCTCATACAGGCGGCTCCAACCATCTTCCGCGAATACCACGGCAAACACCTCGGCCAATACCACGGCAACCACATTAACTTCAACTGCATCTCTATCTCTGCCTGCTCACGGCAATCCGTACAAAATGTCCTCGACACCCATTCGTGGCGTCGGCGACTTCCACGCGCCCAATGGTTATTCAGACTACCCAAATTCTGAAACGCCTGCTACACCTTTGGGGAACGGCTATAGCAATGGGTATAACAATGCCAGCTATGACCGTTATCAGCAGAACAATGGTGGTATTCCTCCATACTCGCCAAGTTCCAAACTGCACCTTTTGGATCCAATAAATGAAAAAATTCCAAGTGAACTCAATTTGTCCGATACCAATTTTAAAGATGGCAAATATCCACAAGTTGGCAGTGCGTCTTTGAAAAAACCCGTATTCTTGGACGTCTTGCTGAAAATGCTGGAACAACTCACAGGTAAAGATAAGCTGGGGAAAGTATTTCAATACGGACTAAGAATTTTGGTTTGGCATTCAGCCAAGGCAAGAACAACCGTGCTGTCCTCTTACAGCATAGACGATATCGATTTCAATTCTAAGACCACAAACATTTTCGTGGCTCTTTTGAAAAGACCAGAATTACTCATACTCTTCATACTGAGTCAGTTCGAGAAGCGTACAGACGGTCTTGTGAAAATGCTGTCCATCTATAGGCAAATGTTGAGAGCTGGTAAAACACCTTTCAGAGTAGTCAAGTTGTTTGAGAAGTTATCAACGAGTTTACAAACATTGAATTCTGATACGAAATTCTCCAACAAAATTCAAATTCTGCAAAAACAATGGGTCAATGAAAAATCTTATTCTGAATTGATTGCCTTGTATTACAGTTGGTTTGATGAATCTTTGTTGTATTACAAATTGGGTATACTGTCGAGTAAATGGTATCGGCCAATAGCCACGAGAAACGAGCAGTATGCATGGTATTTGAACATCATTTTGCAACTGAAACAGCAGTTTGCCAAATTGTCGAGTCTTTCGAACAAGGAAAGTTCCATCAGGATCAACCACCAGGTGAAACAACGCGCCCGAGCTCTGATGAGCTCGATGAGCGCCAGCGCTAGTGCATCCCCTTCGAAAGCATTCTTGCAGAACAACATCGCGTCTCCCGTCTCGATCAGGCCGATCCAAGTCTCGTCCGGCCTACACAGCGTGACCCAGGAACTACAAGAGATACAAAAGCAGAAGTTCTCGGTCCAATTGGAAATCCTGAAACTACTGTGTGATTTCTCCTTTGACACAGTCAACATCTTCAAGATCAACGTGAGCCAACCAATACATCTGGCTTTCGGGTTTGGTGCTGCTGTCATTTCCTCTTCCAAGGTGTTCATGAGCGTCAAGGAGAAACTCGTGGAAGACCTCAACAAACAGGATTGAGTAGTATAGTATATACAGTATATGTATTCTTTTATATCAGGCCTAATCGTATTCTTTATTAAAAAAAACCTAAACGCGGTGTTCCCAGAAAGGAAGCAGAGTCAAAAAGCGCGTATTTCAGAAGCGTTTCCTTTCCCTCTGAGGAAGGGCGGCGCGCAAATCAGATCTCCAAATTATCATTCCATCCATATATACATACACGTTCTGTTAGGACTTGACATTGCAAGTGAACAGGGACACGGTCGGCATCACCAGCTGGAACTTCTTCGGTGTCATCGCTTCGTTGCATCTCATAATGGACACTCGCTCCTCGCAAAGATCGCCCTTGCGGCCCAAAGACTCGAATAGACTGGCACGCTCGCTCTCGAACAAGTCACTACTGAAGGGTGACCTGCACCAGCAGCCAAAAGAATCCGGATACACTTCGGGGCCTGGGTCCAGGACTGGGTCCAGGACTGGATCGAGGTCTGCATCGAGGTCGCCTTCTCCCACTCCTATCGCAAGACATGTGTCTCCTGGTAAGCGGCAAGCACTTGACTCGGTGCCGGTTCCCGATCTTGCCGTTTACAGGACATCACCATCCCATGCATCGACCTCGTCGTCCTCGTCGCCTTCGCTCTCGTCATCTCTATCATCAAGCTCCAATATCGCCCTGAAGCTGAATAACACGTCAATTCCTAGTCTCCCTGCATCTTCAGGCGCATTCTCAAGAACCGCAAAGAACACAGGAAATTTGTCTCCACGCAAGAAAGTCTCTGCAAATAGCACGGCACTGCCTTTCAAAATCTTCGAAGATCCGGTGGATTACCGCACAAGCAGGAATCACCATGAACTGTCTCAGGGCCTGCAGAATGTCACCCTTGGTAACAACGCAAGTAGCGAAGACCATGATGAAAACGCGTATTTTGCATCCAAGAGTAAAGGTTTGAAGTCACCTTCAAAAGAAAATCCAGACTACGCAGCTTCCAAAAGATCGCTCAATCCAACTAGAAAAGCATTGAAAGATCTCGATATACATCGTGGGTTCCCTGCGTACATCAAAGATCACGAACCAACCGCTGCTGGTAATGAAGTGGGTTCCGAAGTGCTACAGTCCCAGAAACAGCTTGTATCATCATGGATTCTCAAGTTCAACGAAAATGACAATTCCAGATCGACCACATTAGACGTCCCATCATTCATAACACCTCCGAAAACCAAGAATCAGAACTACAAGTACATAACGTCCTTGAAAGATCATTCACCATCCAAGACGAGAGCTCAAAAATTGGAGAAACTCGAATCCGATTCCAGTGCAAAGCCACGGAAAAGGTCTCACAGTTTCAGCAATGATGATAACCAAAACAATGATAACGATTCACTCAGTGCATCAAGGAAACGCCTGCAATTCGACATCTACAGCGACAAGATCTAAATATAAGCACTTTCTTACCTCTCCAATTTGCTCACGGGGCGGGGCAGTAAATCTTCTATTGTTCCTATTGTATTTTTTTTTTTTTCGCCCTGCCCGTGAGATCTCCAAACGGCTTTTTTTAATGAGTATATAGAATATATAATCTGGAGACATGTATTTAATATATATGTGCTGGACAACCGCAAGACAGGTATTCACGCAAGTGCGCAAGTCAAGATTGGTCTCCAATCACACAGCCATACATTGATCATATTTCGTTATCCATAATCCAAGCACATCAGTTCGAAAACCGGATGTCTGCAGCCTGAAGCCCTCCCTTGCCACAAGGTAGCTTTTCCCCCGATCAACAAAATTGAATCACCATTGAGTCTGATTCCACAATGTCTGACTCGAACACTGTCTCGATAGATCCTACGGCGAATGTGCTGGCGCCGACTGCTGCTGCATACGGACAATCGCCTAATTCGCCGCGGGATCAGCCGATCAACACACATAAAGTATCGAACAGGCTATCTATGCTCCGCCACAACGCTTCTCATAATGACCTCAACGAATCCAAGCAATCACCCAGCACTGCCACTGGTGATAGCAGCACACCATCAGCATCTCACAGGGCATCAATTGATAAAACGAAACATGAACCCACTCCTTTCGCCCCACAATTCGAATTTTCGTCACCCCCTAGTACGCCGAATTATGCATCACCTTTTGAAAACAACTCTGAAGAAGATGACTTGTCAGATCCATTAAGTGAGGGCCCCTCCACATTGAGTCCCCCACCAGGCAGCAACATATTCACGCATATAGGAAGATTCACAAGACGCAATCTCTCCTTCGGTGAACTGTCCCTGAAAAGCACAACTCCTCCAGCCAACACTTCCGACAACATCACGGAAGACGGAAATGCTTCACCATATCTGCCAGCGCTACCGATGGATAAACAACAGCCAGTATCGTCATCTTCTGGTCAGTCCGTACTTGGATCACTGATCAACAAGACTAGAAGGCGTTCTTCCGCTCGCAGTATGGATCAGCTTGCACCGCTGAGTTTAGTCAATTCGAAGAAATATCCTCAAGATCTAGAAAGTTTCCAGTTTTCCTCCAAACCCCTAGATCGTAAATCTATTCCGACTGTCTTGATCACTGATCCGGGCCTTGAAATGCTCAGAATAACCCATAGGAAAAGAGTGAAGAGATATGTGAAATTGGATTTTGATAAAAACACACTACGTTGGAATAACAAAGCCACTTCATTTCTTGAGATTGATAAAATTAGAAACGTGCGTACTGGAAGTGATGCTAAGAATTATAGAGAAGAGTTCAAGATATCTTCAGATTACAAAGATTTGTGGATTACCATCATATATAACAATCATGAAAAATCCAACAATATAAAAGCTCTCCATCTAATCGCAACTAGCAAAGAAGATTATCAGCTTTTATTGAACACTTTGCAAAATCTTGTCTTCTTCAAGAGAGAATTGAGCACGAATCTATCTACGAATGCACATTCGGAGCTTTTCACTCAAGTACACTGGAACAATTACACAACTGAGTCGAATGATGACAAAGAGATGTTATCCTTCGATGGTGTCATGAAATTGGCTGCAAAGCTCCATATTCACGTGCATAGAGACTACCTCTATGATCTCTTCCTGACTGTAGACAGCACTGGAAAGGGATATCTGAGCTTCTCCGAGTTCAAGGAGTTTGTTCAATTATTGAGAACTCGAAAGGAATTGAATGAAATATACACTACCCACACGGCCGATGTTGGTTTGGGAATGACATTTGAAGAATTTGAAAAGTTCCTCTTAGATGTTCAAGGTGAGTTTGGAGAACTGGATAGAAATAGCTCGGAATTGGAATACTCTGTGCGTAGCATTTTCAAGAAATTTAGTGGTAACTCTGACACTTTGACTGCCGCCGGTTTCAACGATTATCTGGTATCTTCCCATACATCACCCATCAAGACCATTGAAGAAGACTATTCTCATCCGTTGAACGATTACTTCATCTCTTCATCGCACAATACGTATCTTTTGGGGAGACAGGTGAATGGCGTGGCATCTATTGAAGGGTACATCAAGGCTTTACAAAGAGGTTGTAGATGTGTTGAGATTGATCTATGGGATGGCGATAATGGTCCCGTGGTGACCCATGGACGTACATTGACCTCTTCTGTGAGCTTCAGAGAAGTCATTACTTCTATCAGAAAGTACTCTTTCATCACCTCACCTTATCCTGTGATTTTGTCACTCGAAATTCATTGCAATTCCGAAAATCAGTTAGAAGTTGCTAAAATATTAAGAGAAATTCTTTCTGGCGTCTTATTGGACTCGCCAATTGTCACAAGCTTGGTGAGCCTTCCAAGTCCTGAGGAACTGAAACACAAAGTACTCATTAAAGTTAAACGTCAATCATCTAGCAAATCGTCATGGTCATCTACTGATACCAGCTCGTATTCTAGTGTCTCATCTTCTTCTTTCAGTGAGGATGGATATGGGGGTCCTCTCACGCCCAAATCATCTGTGAAATCATCAATCTCTTCAACATCTAAAAGGTTACTAATCAAGAAGAAGAAATCAGTTAAGACAGTATCAGAAATTACCGAATTGGCTGTTTATCTTGTAGGATTGAAATTCAAGAATTTTTCATTACCTGAGTCAAAGACTTTCAACCATATTTTCTCATTCAACAACAGAACTTTCCGTAAAATGATCAAAGATGAATCTCTATTAAGAGCTATCATCAAACATAATAGGCGTTTTCTGATTCGTGTTTACCCTTCGATATACAGATTTGGTTCTCACAATTTCAACCCCTTAGGATACTGGGAAGTGGGGTGCCAAATGGTTGCTACAAATTGGCAGCTCTACGATGTTGGTCAACAGCTCAATGAGGCATTATTCTCTATAGGTTCGAATTCGGGTTATGTTTTGAAGCCACGCATTCTTGGAAACGACAGATCCAAACCTAAACAAGATGGTGTCAGTGCCATCACTAACCTCAATTTGAGAAGGAAAGTGACAATTACAATCTTGTCTGCCCAGCAGCTTCCGAAACCCAAAGAATCGAAACAGGATACATTTGACACCTTTGTTGAATTGGAGATTCACGGTGCTTACATTACTGGTTCCAACCAATCATCTGTCATGGACACAAGACGTTCTTCGACTCAGAGCATCAATTCTGAGACTGAGAAAAATGTTTATGAAACGGATGATGACTTAGACTCCTTCATAAAGCGTGAACGATATCCTGGTGGTGCTTTCAGTACTCCTAGGGCGAAAAGAAACGGTTTCAATCCCATTTGGAACCATAAGTGTGAGGCTACAGTGGTGGGAAATGCTACGGATCTTGTGTTTTTGAGGTTTGTTGTCAAGTGCATCCCTTCTTCCAATTCTGTTACAGGAGGATCATCATCATCTTCATCATCGGGTGAAGAAATTATTGGTGTACACTGCTGCAAATTAGACTATCTCAAGCCGGGCTATAGGCATTTACCAGTGTACGATCTTCAAGGAGAACAGTACATATTTTCTACGATTTTTGTGAAGATCGAACTTGGAGATCTTCAGTAAAAGGTTCAATCCGGACCAATAATCAATTTATATTATTTATTTATTTTAATATTTGCTTGTATATACTATTAGAAATAAGACATGACATCGACTGGCTTACTAGAGACCGATGGTTGTTCTACGTTTGGTGGTCTTTCACTTCCTGCTAACAATTCTCTTCTGATTTCTGGACCAATCTCTTTATGACCCCTCTGTCTCAGAACTTCCAGGAGGAAATCTCTTTGATCAACTGTGATATCATTTTTGTACCTTTGCGCAAAGGCCAGAAAAGCTTTGTGCCACACTAGTGGCATAGGTGGTGTGTTTGAAGCGGTCTGTTTCTTGTGTATTTCACGTCCGTCCTCATCAACTTCAATCTCTTCATATTGTTGGTTGGTGTTATTTATGGCACGGAATCTCATAAAGTAGAAAACGAGATCGTCAATAGTTTGGTAAGGCAGTGCGTATTTCTTCTCGACCAATATACGAATGAAAACAGTGGCAGCTGGGTGATATTCTTTTTCCAATAACCAACTCAACGCCACGGAAGAATGTTGTACTGGAATCGAACATTTCTGCAAAACAGATCCAACAATGACTGCTTCTCGTACTGTACATTCTTCATCGATTAATGGGAACAAAAATCCTTTGAAAAAAGCGGAGGGTTTATAGAGTGCTTTCTTGATAGCACGATAAAGATGATAATTAAGTTTGTGATCTTCACTCTCTTCCACATTACGTCTGAAAGCGGGATAAAGCACAAGAGTCACGAATCTTTCCGCCTTGTTAGCTGATAAATTGGATACAAACAACTTGGTGGCTTCAAAAGTGGCATGTGGAGTCCAGGCTTCTGGATTCGTCACGAATAAAATGTCCTCCCAATTCTTTATAGTAGGTAAAACTTTGAAAAGCTTGGGAAGTTTTCCACTTCTCCAATGAGCCAAACTCTCTCCAACTTTTTCATAAGCTTCGATTACTCTAGGTGGAAGTAACACTTTCCCCACGGGTCTTTCCAATTTGCCATTTTCATTAATATTATCGCTTTCATTCTGTTCTGGTGTTCCGAGTTTGCTCTCTTGAATCTTACTCAAGATTTTATCCGCAAGATTGAACGATTGGAAAGGGTTTGAGGAAGCTTTGAAGTACTTCTCGAACATCTCGAGATCGTTCTCATCCACGCCTTCCTCTTCGTCGACCTCCACTTTGTAATATTCTGTTTCGCCTTCAGACATTTCTTCGTACTCCATATCAGGATCCGATTCATCATCAGACTCGTGTGGAACAAAGTTGAATCTTGGGCCCTTTGGTTCTCCAAATGTTTCCTCTTCTGCCTCGAGTTCTTCTTGTTGCTCTTTGGCTAATTGCAACACTCTACGAGATGCAGAGGCATCCAATACGGTGTCTCCTTCTTCGTCGTCTTCCTCATCTCCATCTGCGTCTTTGTTCTGTGGTGTCTTCGCTTCTTTGTACAGCTTTCTCTTTGATTGTTTTACAGGTTCTCCAGAGCCTCTTGGTCTGGTTCTCAAATTTCCTCCCTGTGCGGCAATATCAGCGTACAGCGACACATGGCGTGTCTTGTCCTTTCTGGTATCTGACGTTGTGAGCTTACCCATCTTTACTGAGTTGGTAATGTACACAGAATACACACTTTAATGGATAGGTAAAAGGTTTGGTTTTAAGTTATCTGCAGGTGAAAAAAAAAATTATCTTGAAAAAAAAAAATTGATTCCCGAATAGGCAATCATCGCACCTGGTTGAAAATTGACAGACCGTTGTGGATCATGTTAGAGATGTGTTTTTGAATAGCTAAAGGTACCTTTCCAGCATATTGATCCTTGCAAACCAACATATAAATTGCTGATAAATATGGTGGGAATTTCAAGAAAGGCAAAGTCTGCTGCTCAGGTGTCGGCCAATGGCAAAAAAAATGGATCTGTGGCACTCGAACGTAAGCGAGTTGCTCCTGGTTTGGCGTCTGAGGGCAATGATATTCCAACCCCTGCTAAGAAAGCAAGAACAGCTCATCACTCCTTTGATTCAATCAGGGCATCACGTTTGGTCAGTATCAATGAAATCCCAAAGAGTCCCAAGACTGAAAAGTTGGATTTGTTCGTTTGGGGTACTGGTTCTATGTGTGAGCTGGGATTGGGACCAGATGCTAAGACAAAGGAGGTGAAAAGACCAAGATTGAACCCTTTTTTACCCAAGGACACTGTAGGAATTGTTGATTTTGCTGTGGGCGGTATGCATACTATAGCACTTGATCATAAGAATCAGCTTTGGTCTTGGGGTGGAAATGATTCTGGTGTTTTAGGAAGAGATACCTCGAAGCCCGGAAGTGAAAAATTGAGAGATATCAATGATGAAGATGATGATGAAGACGGAGATTTGAACGAGCAGGAATCTACTCCGGGACGCGTAGAAGGTTTGCCAAAGGATAAAGTAATTGTGCAACTGGCTGCAACAGACAATTTGTCTGCAGTATTGTTGAGCACAGGTGAAGTTTACGCATGGGGTACTTTCAGATGTAATGAAGGTATTCTTGGTTTCAACAAGGATGTCAATATTCAATCAACTCCAACAAAAATTGAGAATTTCGAGAATGTTACACAACTTGCTTCCGGAAAAGACCATCTTCTTGCCTTAGATACTAAAGGTGTTGTCTATGCTTGGGGTAATGGTCAGCAATATCAATTGGGAAGAAAAATCTTGGAAAGAACAAGATTGTCATCTTTTGAACCCAGAGCATTTGGTTTGAAAAACATTAAATTCATTGGAAGTGGTGAATTTCACAGTTTTGCAATTGATAAATCTGGTAAAGTATATTCTTGGGGTCTCAATCAATTTGGTCAAGCTGGTATAGCTGTTGATGTTGAAGATGGAGCAGTGGTGACCAAACCCACAGTCATCAAGGAACTTACAGACAAGGAAATCGTTTATGTCACAGGTGGTGAGCATCATTCTTTGGCACTTTCATCTTCGGGTAAAGTGTACACATTTGGAAGATTTGACATGAAGGAAATTGGTATTGAAGAAGATAAACTTCCATCAGAAGGGGTCATTAGAGATCAACATGGAAATGTTCGTTCTTTACCTGTTCCAACCGAATTGAAAACTTTACCCAAAGTGAAAGCTGTCACTGCAGGCTCGCACCATTCTATTGCCGTTACGGAAGATGGTGTTGCATTCTCGTGGGGTTTTGCAGACACATATGCATTGGGTTTGGGACCTACCGATGATGATGTTGCCAAGCCCACTAGAATCAACAACACCGCCACCAAGTTCCATGACATCAAGATTGTCGGTGCTGGAGGACAGTTCAGTGTCAGTGCCGGTTCAAAATTGGATGAAGACGAAGCAGAAGATAGAAATGATAAAATAGAGGAGTTCGAAGATAGTCTTTGAGCTTGCCAAAAATAAAAAATAAAAAAGAAAGGATGAGGAAGTTAAAAAAGTATTGTATTAGTCGTGTATTTTATATTATATTTATAGTTCTTCATAGTTATTAGAGCTTTGTATTGTCAATTCTAACGAGTAGACCATTATCCCTAAGATAATTTTTCACATCAGCGACGGAATATTCTCCTCTATGGAACATACCTGCACCTAAGGCAGCATCTGTGGAAGTATTTCTGAATACATCTTCGAAATGTTTTGGATTACCGGCACCACTTGAAGCGATAACAGGGATGGTGACTGCTGATTTTATTTGGTTTATGAGTTCAAAGTCGTAACCGGAGTTCGAGCCATCTTTGTCGATACAATTGAGCAAGATTTCACCAGCCCCGAGAGTTTCACAAATACTAGTGAGCTCTGCAGCACCCAAGTCATGGACTTTACGACCACCTTGAGAAGTTACTTTGTAATAGCAGTATTCTTCACCTTGTGGACCTTTGAATTCTGTTTTGATGGTCGAATATGGAACATCGGAAGGATCTTTGACGTAGAAACGTTTTGGATCCACGGAAATAACCACTGCTTGAACACCGTATGCTTTTGAGATTGTTTCGATTGGAGTTTGGCCTGAAGGTTTGTTACCGCGGGCGATGTATTCTTCGGCAGCCACAACGGCATCCGAGCCAATGGAGACTTTATCGGCACCGGCTCTGAAATAGAGAGTGGCCACTTCTAGAGCAGGAACTTTGGTTCCATCAGGATCCACCACATCTTTGATACCACCTCCAACTGTCAATGGAACAAAACATGTTTTAGCTGCAAGACTAAGAACGTCTAACATTGGAGCATCTCTGATAGGCGAGTTTCTGAAAGAGGTGATGTTGAGGAAAGTTACTTCATCAGCTCCTTGTGTATAATATCTCTCTGCCATTTCTACTGGTTTCCCGAGGTTTCT
Organism: Wenyingozyma succiphila; assembly: GCA_001599255.1. Taxonomy (NCBI): domain Eukaryota; kingdom Fungi; phylum Ascomycota; class Pichiomycetes; order Pichiales; family Pichiaceae; genus Wenyingozyma; species Wenyingozyma succiphila. Next base: position 691,969 of record BCGL01000005.1, on the reverse strand, counting down.
AACATCTCCTCCATCTTCAGATTTCTCTCTAACGTCGTATTGATCACCTTTTGTAACTACAAGATCACCGTTATCATTTGTACGAACATCAAGACAGGCGATGATTCTTCTTGTCAGTCCAGTAGGAGTCGATTCGATGCTTGGGTTTGGCAAAATGGATTCTTGTGATATAGGTGTGATGCGGGTTTGTTGTAAGAAAGATTGCAATACTTTCAACCCGGCAACACCAGATTTTTCAGGATGGAATTGTGTGGCAAAGATATTATCTTTCACGATGGCAGCTATGAAAGTTTCAGAGCCATATTTTGCTAATGCAAGGTCCCATCCTGAATTTTTAAGTTGTGCGATTTCGGTATCGTTGATGACGGCGGCGTAAGAATGAACGAAATAGTATTTTGAATCTGGATTCAAACTGAAAAGTGTTTGTTGATTTTCATTGTAACCGGGGACGGTTAAGGAGTTCCAGCCGATTTGTGGCACGGATTTGGCACCACCAAGATCTTTTGTATCGAATTTTTTCAGTTTAAAAGGCACCGAGCCGAGTCCATTCACACCGGGAGATTCTTCACTACCTTGGAAGAAAGTCTGAAGACCCACACAGATACCCATGATGGGTCTACCGGACTTGATGAACTCCTGGACGGGCTTGACGAAGCCTCCTTCGGTGAGGAGCTTGGTGAAGTGGCCGAAGTTGCCCACACCGGGCAAGATCACCTTGGAGGCCTGGGATAAGTCCTCGTTGGCGTCTTGAACCAGCTTCACGTCGTAACCGAGATACTCGATTGCATTTTGCAGCGACTTCAAGTTACCGCTCTCCAGGTCTATCACGTAGACTGTCTCTCTGTCGGGGGAGGTCATTGGATGCTCTGTGGCTGTGGCTCTCGCTCTGGCTCTCAGCAACGGGATGTGAATATCAGAAGGGATGAGCAAACTGGAAAATGGGGTCTCTAAATCAAGACCAAAATATCGGTCAATCAATCAGTCACTATCGCTCAAGCATCCAGCGTTAAGGTTAAGGCAGCACAGCCATGGAAACACAACTGAAATATTTTTTTTCTTCTGCAGAGAGGGAATTGAAATTTAATTTAGAGTCGGGACTAAAGTCGGGACTGAGTTCGCAGAGTGAGAATAAAAGCGCTTGAGCGAAAACGTTACCCGGTTGCCGGTGCACGGCTGTTTCCAAAACACACCGATGAGTCACCACTGGCGGGGCCTCGAACGCTGGATCTGCTCAAATTGCTCAAATTGCTCGATTTGCCGATTTGGGCGCGCATTCTGAGGTTCCCAGTTTCTGAGACTCGGCGAGCCCCACGCACAGAATGCGCGCGCGCAAGACAAACAGAGAGAGAGACAGACAGAGACACACAGAAAGGCCCGGACAAACGCACGCAGGCCCTGTCTGACTAACAGTCTGACTAGTTTTCGCTGGCTGGCTGGCGGAAAAACAAAGTCTCTAAAATGTCACTAGGCCGGAGTAGCGCTGCGCTCTACGCTCGAATGCATGGAGGTCAGTTAAAGAAAAATATTTCAGTCAGACGTATTTTGCTTAAATAGTCACTGGCCTCTTCGTTCTTCTCGCCCCGCCCACTCAGATCTCTCCGCCGACTTCCATCCGCTCCCACACACACACACACACACACACATACACATATACTATGACTGTAAGTATCTGCCCGGCTCCAATCATAGAGAGAGTCCCTGCTCGGTTCCCTGCCAGGCAGGGACCCTTCCCCCGTCTCTCGAGTGCCCATTTCAGTCGACCCCATACTAACTTTGACACCGTTTTCCCTCCCACAGGACAGAGCCAGGAACACCAGCACGCCGGTTCCGGACGAATACGACGATGTGCGTATCGCGGGCTACGAGCCACTGATCTCACCTGCTCTTTTGCTGAGTGAAGTTAAAGCCACAAAGGCATCTCTCGATACTGTCATCAAAGGTAGAAAAGAATCTGCTGCCATTATAAAGGGTCAAGACGACCGTCTCTTGGTGGTCGTTGGTCCATGTTCTTTACACGACGAAAAAGCTGCATTGGAATACGTGAAAAGACTGAAAGCTCTCTCAACAGAACTCCAAGGTGAATTATTGATCCTTATGAGAGCTTACCTTGAAAAACCAAGAACAACCGTAGGTTGGAAAGGTCTCATCAATGATCCAGATTTAGATACAACCTTCAACATCAACAAAGGTCTTCACATCTCTAGAAAATTGTTTGTGGATTTGACCGCACATGGTGTCCCAATTGGTTCCGAATTATTGGATACAATCTCTCCTCAATTCTTGGGTGATTTACTTTCTTTTGGTGCCATTGGTGCTAGAACTACAGAGTCTCAACTTCACAGAGAACTCGCTTCTGGATCATCCTTCCCCATTGGTTTCAAAAACGGTACAGACGGCTCTTTGGATGTCGCCATAGATGCTATCCAAGCAGCTTCTCACCCTCACCATTTCATGGGTGTTACAAAACATGGTTTGGCTGCTATCACCACTACCAAAGGTAACGACTTGTGTTTCGTTATCTTAAGAGGTGGTAAGAAAGGTACAAACTACGACGAGGCTAGCGTCGCAGAGGCAAAGGCTAAACTCCCAGAGGGCAAAGTGATCATGGTCGATTGTTCTCACGGTAACTCCAACAAAGATTACAGAAACCAACCTAAAGTTTCACAAGAAGTTTCAAGACAAATTGCCAAAGGTGAGGACAAAATCATCGGTGTTATGATTGAATCCCACATCAACGAAGGAAAACAATCCATCCCAGAGGACAAATCAAAACTTAAATACGGTGTCTCTGTCACCGATGGCTGCGTCTCTTGGGAAACTACTGTGGATATGCTCAAGGATTTGGCACAAGGTGTGAAAGCCAGAAGAGCTCTCAAATCTCAAAACTAAATTCAATATCATTCCTGACCTCTCCTCTCCTGCCGCTTGATCCCGCAAAATAAAAAAAATCTAACTTCTGTGTATATCTCTATTCTATTCCATGACTCCCTTCCTTGTCATGTATGTAGAAAACAATTTAACTATAGAGACCCTTTGGTCTCACTCTATTAAAAAAACAGCTCGCTAACTAGCAGTTTGGCTTTTGTATGTGATTTTTGCGGGCACGTGATCAATGGTGCTGTGTGTACGGGTGCGTTTGTGCCCGTATTCGAGCATCTCGTACGTTGTCTGGAGTTTATAAGGGCGTAAAGACGGAGTGAGAGACATTAGCTGGCGATATTCGGAATCTGGCAACCTTGAGACAATTCCCAACCCCAATTGCATCTATAGAGCTCACACAACTCTCGGTGAGAATGATCCCCCGTATCGGCGTCCATCGCATTTTCTCATTACTGTGCATATTCATCTTACTCGGGGTCGCTGTAGCTGATTCGCACGATTTCGATGAAGCTTACCGTTTGGCAATTGAGAAACTCTCCAGTGAAGATGAGATAGTATGGAAAGAACGAGAAGCTGATCCCTCGCAAGATCCCAACGCACAGCAAATCATACTCGTCGACGATGAACAGTATCAGTATCTTCGCATAGGCTTCTACGATCCAGATTTCCCATCTATGGAAGAGTTGCAGAAACGCCAGCACAGTCATGCATTAAGACCGATTCAACAAGAAGCATTTGATACACTGGTACGGTTGGCTCATGGCGCAGACCATTTGCCTTCTATCTTAGCATTGGGTGATATAGGTCTTTTTGGCAATTTTTCACTTCCTTATGATCCTTCTTCCGCATATATCTACTACCAAAAAGCTGTGGAATTGGCAGATGATGCCAAAGCCCATTATCTCTTGGGATTCATATATGCCACTGGTCTATTCGGCCAACTCGAGATGAACCAAGGTAAAGCGCTTATACATTACCAAGCGGCAGCTAACCAAGGCCATTTGCCGGCGCTGACGTGTCTTGCATATAGATATTATCAAGGATACAGTGTACCGAAGAACTTACCCTTGGCCACCCTCTATTACAAAGCTGTAGCTGATAAAGCCCGCGATTATTCAGAGCTCACGAGGCAAAATGATGAGGGCAATACTTACTACATGGGCCAGAAAGAGATACAAAGCTGGAACACTAGGTTGTCAGATTTTGGTGGAGGTTTGTACGGTAAGCATGCTAGTGAAGTAAGGAGGCACTTGCACAAAAGAGGACTCCACCTTGAATCTCTAGAGTACGATGCGATTTTTGATTTGGATACCTCTGGACAGGACCTGATCTTCAAATATCTAGAGGCTCAATCACGATACAAAGGGTATTACGATGTAATAAGGAGTGCTAATGCTGCCATGGCAAAAGCACTGGCGTGTGAAAAACACAATAAACTCTATAACGTGGTCCCAGAGAACTACAATGGCCATGATACAACCCGTGACAGATCATTGGTGTCCACTTATTTAGAAGACGCACTTGTTTCCCGGTTTCTACGCAGCGCTTATGCTGGATGCCTAAGCTTGATTGGCCATATGTATTTTAGAGGTGAGGGTGCTCCTCAAAACTTCGAAAAGGCTCGAGAGTATCTCGAAAGGTCATGGAGTGTGCATAACATGGGTCGAACAGCCAATTCAATTGGTCTCATGTACGAAAATGGTGTTGGTTTTACAAATCATTCAGATTTGGCCAAAGCAACCCAATGGTATAGAGCTGCTGCCAACTTCAGTTCTGCACCAGGCTATTACAATCTCGGTAGAATGAAGTTGATCGAGAATGATGAAGAAGCCGCTTACTCTTATGTAGAGAGAGCAGTCTACAAGGATTATCCCCCTGCATTTTATCTGCTTGCTTCATTGCAAGAAAAGAAAAATGACGCAGATAAGCGTCTCGATGATATAGCGATGCTCTATCGGGCTTATGTTCACAATGTGGAACCACTGGTTGCCGATTTCAAATATCCTTTCGAGCATGTGCTAGCTGGAGACAAATATAGATCGCTAATAGGATATGCATTAGCTGCTGAACAAGGTTTTGAAAGTGCTGAGTCATCTGTAGCATTTCTTCTATATCAGCCACAGAGCATTATCAATGGTTATCCAAATGTACCTATAGAGTTCTATCAAAGTGCTCTCAATTACTATTCTCGATCAGCTAAGCAATACAACTCAGATTCTGCAAATTTCCTAGGTGACATGTTATACCACGGATTCCGCAATGAATCACAAATTCTTGTTGCCCCAAGCTATGATAAAGCTGCTTCTGTTTATCAAGAGGCTGTTGGTAGAACATCCACTCAAGGTTACTTCAATCTCGGCTACATGCATGAAATGGGCCTTGGTGTGCCCAAAGATTTCCATCTTGCTAAGCGCTACTATGATTTCGCACTGTTGAGAAAGAAAGATGCTTATATCCCTGTGCAGATAGCATTATGGCGCTTGAAAGTTAAGCTATGGTGGTATCGACTCTGGGGTCTGGAGGCTTCTGCTGTTCAATTACCTCAAGAAGCAGTCAAAAAGCGTACTTGGCAAGACTGGATTGATATGTACCAAAGAATGAGAGAAAAAGGTAGGCAATTACTCTATGAGGAGTACGATAATGGAGAGCAGCAGGGTCATCAGCAACAGCAGCCAGATCAACCGGAGCAATTGCAACAACAGCAAGATCAACAGCAGCAACAGCAGCAACGACAACAACAGCAGAACCCTTCTGATTTTGTTCCCTCAGATCGTTTGACAATATATGATTTTGTCATCACGGGTGTTATCCTTGCATTATTTGCCTTCACGTTGTTGACTAGATATGGCTTAAGGCCAAATGCTGCGAACAACAACATCAACAATAATAATGACAATAATGATGGAAACAACAACAACAACAATAATAATAACGAGAACAACGATAATGAGAACAACAATGATAATAATCAAGGAAACAATAGAAGATGGGGCGAATTTAATATTCGACGTCCAAACTTCCAATTCCAAGTTGTTTTCATGCCTATATAATAGAATTTACGTCTAACCCTGTATACTGGAAATGGAAAACAAAAAAGCAATTAAATTTAAAAATTTCTTATTAGGTGCCAATTACTATGTATTGATGTAGAAGCTTTGACAAGTTAGATTTGTTTATTTATTGATCAACTTCACCAGCGAGTTCCCAAGTACCTTTGAGGTTTTCTTTCCAAAGTGTGACTTTGTTGTCACCGCCAGAAACAGCCAAAATATTACCACTGGCAGACCAACTTGCTCTCCAGACAACATCGGGGAATTTTGTCTCTGTCAGCAATTGTTTCTTCCAAGTGGTTTGCCCTTCTGATTTTGTCCATATAAAGACAGTACGGTCCTGGGAGGCACTGGCGATGTAAGATTTAGTTAAAGAAGATGGGGACCATGCAACATCTCTGACCCAATCTGTATGGCCTGGAAGAGCATGTTCTTCGACATATGTGCCTTGTGAAGCATCAAATTTCCAAATTTTAAGAAGATTGTCACTTCCTGCAGTTACGAAACGCTTTACCAATTCTTTATTGGCCGCTGGTTCATTGGTATCTCCATTCGTGGCAGCACCTGAAGTAGCTGTAGAAGCTGAGGATGGCACTGGTTCGTAAGATGGCGGAGCCCAAGAACCAGCATTCACACCGATTGAATGTGCGTTGATAATAATGGATTTCTTTGATCCATCTTCTAAAAATTCAACTACACTCACTCTACCATCACTAGAAGTTGCCAGTAAGACTGCGCCGTATTCATGAGGAGCCCATGAGATACTGTTCACAGAAGCCTGGTGAACGGCATGCTCGGCTATGATTGTCCAAATACCTTTCTCTTCTTTCCATATCAACACCTTCCCATCGTATGAAGCAGATGCTAATATCACACCAAATTTAGGATGGGCCCATGCCACTTGCCAAACAGGTCCCTCATGGCCTGTCAAAGTCTCGACGAGTTTATGATTTTCACCATCAACTTCGAAAATCTTAACGGTCTTGTCCGATGAGCTTGTCGCAAGACGCTTGCCATAGTAATCCAGCACAGCATCGTGGATCAAATCATCATGGGCATTACTTATTGTCACCTAAGTTGCAAACGGATCATGTTAGTAAATTGGAACCCAGTACACCGCGCTAGCGACACTGATTCACATACCATTTTTGTTACTCGATTGAGTTTATTGCAAGCGTAACTCGATGACGAATACCCAAAACTCTAGTGAAGTTCAAAGTATTCACCGTCTCATTGTGGACACGCCAAACAAACATCCTCACCGTCTCCCCTTAACTGGAAAAGGCATTTGGCAAACATCTCTGCACTGTTTTTTTTTGTTTACGACAGTGCGCGATTCATATTCAGAGTCGATCGACTCAAGACATTTTTACATGCAAAAACTCACAGGCCTGGCGTTTAAATATACACTACCAAAACAACATGATGCAAAACTCAGAATTATTTTCCAATAAATCATTATAAATCGTTATAAATCATCGAGAGGATAGGTTAGAAAACGAATACCCTCAGAGTTTAGAAATTTAGACGCGAATTTCTTTTGATCTTTCGGAATCGAAACTTGCTGCTCCAGATTCGACTCCATTCGAAATATACCTCTTGCGGTAAATAGCGTCGAAGTGCTCCACTTCTTGCCATTCTTCAAACCATCCTCTCCCGAAATATGATCTCAGTCCATCTGGTGTTCCTCGAATGGGGAACATCCAAGTAAGGACGAAATAGACTCCTGCTGAGGCGGCGAATCCTGTAAAAAAACTGAAATAGTAGACTCTTGTAGCACCAATTGGAACTTCATGGGTTTTGGTAGCACCTACGAATCCGACTATATTGGGTAAGATACCACAAATATATGCCACGTAAGCTCTCCAATTGACGTAAACACCTCCATAGGAATACACGCTTTCGTGAGTGGCGGTATACAAGTCTTCCAAGACAATATAACCACGCTTGATCAAGTAATAGTCGGAAAATACCACACCTGCAATGGATGAAAGAAAAACTGAATATGCAGAAAGGTAAGTGGTGAACATTGATGAAGAAGTAAGTAACTTCCATGGACATATGGCGAAACCAATGGCAGCACAGATGAACCCACCCCTTCTAATGTTAACAAACTTGGGTAATAACGCCGTCATGTCTGTTCCTGCAGACAATGAGTTTGCAGAGATGTTTGTACCTAATTGAGCCACTGCAAACCCGAATGAAATGAAGAAAACTCCAGCTCTAGTTCCCGATGAGTGTGAGTTATCATCCAAGAACCCACTGAGAACGTCCAAAGGATTCCATGAAGTCTTGCCGTACAGTATGTGAGATGCTGAGGAGACTAAAATACCTATCAAACACGTCACTGAAAATGCTATTGGTATGGTTAACAACTGAGACCAAATAGCGGATCGTTTTGTTGCTGACATCCTTGAGAAATCAGGGGCGTTTGTGATCAAAGTGGCAAAATTTGCAAGAGCATTCATGGTGGATTGAACAAATGCCCATCCGAATTCGGCACCATGAAGAGTGGCTGGTTGATGCACAATAGGACCTATTCCATGTGCCTTTTTAATAGTCCAAACTAAAAATGCTATACCGGCAATAGGACAAATAACTGCTTTGGCAGTAAACAGATGACGTACTTGATGTGGTCTCAGGTATATAGCAGGGAGTGAGCATGCCCAAAACACAAAGAAACTCAGTAATTTGAAAGATGTGATATCTGCACTTGCTGGTAACTGATTGGGAACTTTGTCAACCCCTAAATTGTTTCCGAATATGCTTCTGAGCATGAGTTCGACGGTCTGACCAGCTATGGCAGCTTGTACACCATACCATATACAGGACATGACGACTCTGTTGATTACTGGCCATAGCGAACCATAGATTCCAAATGAGGATCTGCAAGATACAGGAAACGAAACGTGGTAATAGATACCAACTCTAGCGCTAATTGTCAAGAAACAAGCTGTTATCGCATATCCCAACCAAACGGTGATCCAAACATGCCACCAAGACAGACCTTGTTCAACACCTGTTGCTGCAATTTGCCAAGTATTGATGTTGAATGAATCGGCAATCCAGAAGAAGATAAAATTGTACCATGACCATGTCCTTCTCTTTGCCTCTACTGGTCTCAAGTCATTATTGTAAAGGAACAACTGGGATGCTGACAAGCCTTGTGTTCCATCCACTTGTATATATCTAATTAGCCTCGAGAACCTTGATGAACTCTCATTAGGAATGCTGCTATCTCTCGATGAATTTGATTTGAATGGGTTTTTGAAGAAGGGTTTCTTTTCTTCATACGACCCTACAGATTCGTCATACTGGAACGGTTCTGTAGACGGGGTTGATTTCTTGAACGATGACATTTGGTTTGAGTGTCTATGAGGAACAATGCCTGCTGACTGTTTACAACTTAAGACAAGGATTGTCTGTTAAGTACAAATATATGAAAATATGGGGTGGACGAAATTAGCAGCAAGTACGCGACATGACATAATCACTAGACCTCGTTTACTTAATACGTCCTCGCGTTGCTTCTGGGTAGAGACCCAACTTGGTTAATCAACATGCTGTTGCTACTGAAAAATGTACCATGTTATCGTGAAAAAAAAGAAAAGTCGCAAGAAAGCAATCATGGCGTCAATTCGCATGGCAATCGATTTTACACTACTAGGGGTCTGTGTTTTTTGTTTTTTTCAGAGACTCGTAATTCATCCCAAACCACCACACCTTCCAACGATCTTGTGGTAATCACATGGATTAGCCAGTGGCAGGATTTCCTAATTTGTTACAAAGCACCTGCCAGTCTCTTTACAGTGATTGAGGAAAATGATCTGTAGTGCAGGGCCTTCAGATGCAGGAACACCGGCTTTACTGTACGTTCAGAAGAGCGCGCAGGACTTTCCCTGTTCGGAAATTCCCGTTGATTAAATGAAGCAATATACATACGTGCATTATCTGGAAGCTCAGAATTGAAATTAAATTACGTAAGGATAGAGAGATGCATAGATACATCAAGTAAATATGTCGCAGATGGGGGACATTTCCAAAAGGGGTAGAGAGTACTTTTGTTTTGAATGTTTTCACACATGGTGGATTTCATCTTTATGAAGGCGGGATTGGCGGAAATCTACATCAAAATCTTCCACATCTTGCCATTCTTCAAACCAGCCTTTGTCAGTGACTTTGTCCAAACCTTGGGGAAGTCCCTGGACTGGGAAAAGCCAGGTCAAAAGGAAATAAATACCGGAACTGCAAATGTACCCAACAAAGAAACTCAAGTTGTAAACATGAGTGGCTCCAATTGGAACCTTGTGTGTTTTTGTAGCACCCACAAATCCTGTTATATTAGGAACTATACCACAGATGTAAGCAACATAAGCTCTCCAATTGACACCGATTTTATTACCATATTTGTAGACAGAGTCTTTTCTTGCACTGTAGAGGTCCTTGAGGACAAGATGACCTCTTCTAACGAGGAAGTAATCGGAGAAAACAACACCTGCAATGGCTGACAAAAACACAGAATAAGCAGATAGATAGGTCGTGAACATGGATGAAGAACTCAGTAAGTTCCAAGGGCAAATAGCGAAACCAATAGCTGCACAGATGAATCCACCTCTTCTGATATTGATGAATTTGGGCAATAAAGCAGTCATATCTGTACCGGCAGACAATGAATTTGCTGAAATGTTTGTACCCAATTGAGCAATTGAGAAAGCGAAAGAGATAAGGAAGACACCTGCACGTGTTCCTGGTTTGCTGAAAGAATCAGTTAAGAATTGTGACAATACATCTAAAGGATTCCAGAAAGGAGTACCATACATCACACCAGATGCAGAGGAGATCAAAACACCAATAAGACAAGTAATAGCAAAAGAGACTGGAATTGTGAACAATTGTGAATAAAGCGACGATCTCTGTGTCTTTGACATCCTTGAGAAATCTGGTGCATTGACAATCAGAGTTGCGAAATTGGCCAATGAGTTCATAATAGAGTTAACAAAAGCCCAACCAAATTCAGAACCTGTGATAGTTGATTTTTGATGAACCACGGGACCAATACCTCCTGCTCTCTTGATAGTCCAGATCAAAAATCCGATAGCTGCAATTGGACATACAACAGCTTTCACCGTGAACAAATGGCGGACTTTATGAGGTGGTAAGTAGATAGCGGGTAATGAGAATAACCAAAATAAGAAAAAGCTTAACATTCCAAAAGATGTTATATTTTGACCGATTAGAGTGTTTTTAATTCTTGTGTCCAAATTATTACCGAAGATACTTCTTAACATTAATTGAACTGTTTGACCAGCAATTGAAGCTTGAACACCATACCAAATACAAGACATAACGACTCTATTAAGTACTGGCCATAATGATCCAAAGATTCCGAATGATGCTCTACATGAAACAGGAAATGATACATGGTACATAGCACCAACTCTAGCTGAAATAACCACGAATACAGCTGTGATTCCATAACCGATCCAAACGGTGATCCAAACTTGCCACCAAGATAACCCTTGTGTAACACCTGTTGCTGCAATTTGGAAAGTATTGATGTTGAAAGCATCAGCAATCCAAAAAAACACGAAATTAAACCAAGACCAAGTCCTTCTTTTAGCCTCAACTGGTTTCAAATCATGATTGTAAAGAAATAATTGAGACGCTGATAAACCTTCTGTCTCTTGGATTTCTAATTTTCTAACCAGTCTTCTCCAGAAGCCCTCTGTTTGGTACGAAGCATTCGAACCAACTTCGAAAGTCTTATCTTGGACGTCTACTGAGTTGAAATCTTTTTTCAGCTCTGATATCGACATCTTTAGTATGTGGAATCTTGTGTGTAGAGAGAGAGAGAGAGACTACAAATGGTTATTTCACGTCGAAGGAGATATGTTCTTCGTCTTATATGCACACTGAAGTCCTCACGCCATGCTACCCCTAGATAGGGAAACAAAAAAGATAAAATTTTTAAAATTTTTAAATTTTTCAAATAAAATTTTACGAATAATACAAGAATGCATCGGTAATCCTGATCAAGGCATAGAGACCGATCTAGTACATGCTCTAAGTGAAATATTAACCCACTTGTCGGATTGTGTCTCGTAAATCGCGGGGTTATCTGGCACTTTTCAATGATGCAGACCGATAAGTATGAAAAGTGCCCCTATTCGTACCTGCCAAAATAGACAATAACCGCGATCGTACAATTTTCATTGGACGATAAGCGCTTATCGAGCCAGTGCAGTGCCTTTTTTCGCGCCGATTTTGTGCCTATCAATAATAATGCGGGCGATGGGTTTTAGTACGAGGGAAAACAATATTATTTCCGACCCCCGTGGTGGAGACTGCGCTCACTAGACGCAGGACCGTAACCTTTGCAAAGCCGTTTGCCTTTTCGTGGCTAATTTCTTTCTTCGCTTCATGCGGTCTTGGCTGTGCATTATGTGAATCGCAAGAATCACAAGATGTTTCAACGGCGGTTGACTTCAAAAGATAAGGCAAAATCACCGTTCACACACACACACACACTCTCTCTCTCTCTCATCCACAGAGAAAAAAAAGTATCTTCATGCATTTGTCACGTGAGTGAGGCGTGAGTCACGTGAGTCACGTGACTCTGCTGCTGATTGTTGCAGTTTTTTATTTTTTATTTTTTTTTTCCACTTCAAATGAAAAAGAACTATATAAATATATCTGCTGACGTAATCGTTTCTGCGCTTTCCCTAAGCGGGCAGGGGTGTAGAGAATTTCGGATCAGAATATGCACCCAGGCTCATGTCTTGAAAACTATTATATATTTCAGATAATTGTACTCCAGCTTTTAGAACGGGACCCTGACTGAAGCGGGATCTTCCATGGTTTGGTGATAATTACATGGCTTCTGATCAATCTGGCTCTTCTCTTAGCTCCAAGATGTCTCGTGGTGGCAGCGCTCGGTCCGGTTCGGCATCTATCGACTCAAGTGGAATTTCACAGCATCAAAATTCCGAAATACTAGCAGACGAGCTAGAATTGACATCTTTTGACGACACAGACAATTTTTCAAAGACTGTGGCACAATCCGGCTTGGAAAGTGGCGAGAGCAGCAGTGGTCGTAATAGTGCTTCCGATTTTGAGATTATAGATGAGGAAATAGATAAAGAATCCTCGGGAATAGTGAGAAGGCGGCTTCGATACTCTTACTTAAAGACGAAATCAGTTCTCACCAAAGTTTGGGTTGGACCCAAAAAAGCTATAGATGATCCTCCCAGTTTTTCCAGTTCATTCATCAGTAGGTTGGAACAACTGCCCGATAGATTACGGAGAGATTTACCGTTCAAGTTCCGTGCACCATTTGTCATAATTTACTATATTTTTTGGCTTTGGTTAAATTATTTTGCATTGCATGGGTATTTGACCGAAGAGGCCAAGTACTCAAAGGAAGATGAAAGCATAATTAGCTATTCTTGTCGAAATTCAAATGCCGTTTGGAGAGGTAAAAACAGTAAATGTGGACTCAATGGAGAGTCTTGTAAACCATTTGAAGATAGAGAATTGATATTCAGATGTCCTGCATTGTGTGATACAGAGAGTTGGACATATTCTGCAGTACCTGTTGGAGATCAATTGATAAAGTATCGAGGGTTCTACGTTGGGGGTGGTAAAGATAATAGTGGAGAAAAGACCACTTTGAAAAATGGGCAAGAAGCGAAATTTATTTCGCATCCATATAGAGCAGATTCATTTCCTTGTGGAGCCGCAGTACATGCAGGTGTTATATCTCCACTCTTTGGAGGGTGTGCAAGAATTGTGTTTACCGGTTCACAACCTCAATTCAATGCTACTAAAGCTGCGCAAATCGGTGGAATGGTGTATGAATCTGTTGGATTCGATGCAAGTTTTCCTTCTTCATACAGGTTTGTTGATTTACCCAAAAAAGATTGTAAAAACTGTCATGATCCAAGAGTGACTGTCACTATAATAAACATAATACTTGGACTTCCAGTGATGTTTTTCGATTGTACAGGATTATTGGCTTATTGGTCGGTTACAGTATCAGGATTTTGGAATATATTACTTGCAATGGATCCTCCAAGAGTTGTGAATGTATTGGATCCTGAAAGTTTACCTTCTCTTTTATCACTTGGGTTTGAAAGATTTTTACCATGTTGTTTTATTCTTTATACCATGTGGTCTCTTGTATGTTCATGGACTTTGAGATGGCCTTCATCACCTATTGCAAAGAGTTTCATATGGTATTTCACTTTTTGGTTGGGAATTTTAAACAATGTAACTTTTGATAGATTACCCGTGGATAGATTGACTTGGAATGATATAAAAACACAACCAGGATCAATGAGCGCAACATTTGGAATCGTTTTAACAATTTTTACAAGTGCAATTATTCAAGCATATAAAGTTTGGAAAGCTGGTAAATTTCAAAAATATTTTTACGTTTATTTGACAATTATACTTTCATTGGTATTATTGGCCAATTTCAATAAAGGTTTGAATTTGAGAATTCACCATTATATACTTGCTATGGTTCTGGTTTCGGGTACAAGTACCAAAGGTATATCAGCGATGGTATTTCAAGGTGTATTAATTGGATTATTGGTCAACGGTATATCTAGATGGGGGTTGGCTTCTGTCTTAGAGACGTCGAGATCTTTGAGAAGAAACGATCCTACCGGTGAGATTAAACCTCCCAAATTCGTAGGAATCGAAAATGAAGCTAATGGCAAAGTACTGAAATGGATTGATACAACCAAGACTGATGATAAGAAGATTGTCAATGGACATATTTTAGGACCAAATGAGCAATTAGTCGGATATTCTGTACTGATTAATGATGTCGAGAGATACAATGGTGGTAATACATCATTAGATTTACAATTGTTATTCCAAGAAAATGAAGAATTGGCAAAAGAGGTTGAAAAAGCTTTGAAATTTAAGAATTCAGATACAGGTACAGATGCAGATATCAATTTGTATTTACGTATTGCCAAATCTTCATTGAATGATAAGACTGGTGATGGTAGAAGAAGCGATTATACAAAAGCCGCTATCTTAAAATGGCCATCTGGACAATTTATCGCTCCAAAACCGGGTGTTACTAAATAAATAATTATGAACTTTTTAATGCATTTTGTTGGTACAATGATCTAAGAGGAGAATTTTAAATTTCAGTAAATTAAGTTGAAAGTGAGCTCTAGTGAGCGCTAGTGCGTAGAATTCAGGATTGCTCGGAGGGAGCATGGCATGAAGAGCGAAAGCATGGGAACTGTATTGGGATTGTTGCATATTACAAAAGCTTTGAGGCGATATGAGTAATTATCTCACGAAGACCTATTAATAAGATCAGTTCAGTAAGCGCCCACCTGTGCGCGCTCCGAGACAGAGGCGAAATCTCAATTTAATTGTGACGCAGTGCGAATTAACAGAGTCCGCGAACAACTAATTAACTTGTTGCCAAAAGGCAGTTCAACTTCTCTCTTTTAGCATCACTGCATTAAACTAGGGTTACTGGTGTGTGGACAAACGGCTTGGGGTCTTGCCGTACGGTATGGTACGGCTCTGTATTTGGAAATCCTACAGTACAATAAACCTGCGTCACCGCCCCACAAGCGAGAAGGGTAAAAAAAATCGGAAAAATTGTACATAGAAAAAACGGTGCAGTAATACGAGGGACGTAATTTGACACACTAGTGGCAACTGGAAAGCACAACCACCAAATTGATCGGTAAAATAAAAGGTGCGGTACATTTATGAGTAGAAATTTCACTCATCCACTGTAGTAGTTAGAGAGTTTTCCCAAGTATTTAGAGTTTTCCTGTACAGTATGTGTGTTTTATTATTAGAGTATCTGCCTTTCTTCGTAGTGGTGGTGGTGGCGGTTAGGCTGGGCCAGGCCAGGCCAGGCCAGGCCGCCGAGTGAGGGCGCGGAGCCAACTGTGTGGGAATCTAGACTGTTTCCCAGGGAAAGGCACGGGGGGAAAAAAAGGCTCGAGGAACTTGCGCGCATCCCTCACATGGGACTTCAGACTTCGTAGGTACCGCGGTGTATCTGGTGGGTTTGTTCCAACTGTTATTTTAGTTTGTAAGCGGGTTCTCGGCGGCATTTGGCTGGGCCTGTGCAGTGAGCGTCCTTGGGACCCATGGCACCCATGGGGAATACCACTGGTGTGTGAGCAAGCAAGTCTTCTTGGACTTGTGGGTGGTCAACGTCAGTTCTTTAATTCTATTGGATGTACCCCGCAAATAGGTACAAGGTACACATTGTACAAACGATACATCACTTGCTGTAAGTAGGATATTGTTTCTCGAGGAGTATTCAATTGATGATCATGATATACCTAAATGAGGTAGCGCATTTACTCGCCCTCCCCCTGTGACGTCACGGGAGGCAGTGAAGCAGGGGAGGGAAAAAGGCGGCGCCATGCTTAAGTAAGGGCGCGGGTGTGAAATTTGAGTTTGAGTTTTGGACTGGCATATGACGTCACACCCCCAGTGCGAAACACACTCTCACAGAGAGAGACAGAATCTCTTTCAGAGGGAAAGGAATTCCGCCCTGAGGGTTATAAGCGAAATAAAATAGTATTGCGTCATCAGTGAGGTTGGCTGGTCTTTTATAGAGATTTTTGTTCAGTCTGGATATGAATTGCTCGCAGAAATCTAAATAATAGTAAAGTTGCAAATCGGTTTGTTTTAGTGTGCTAATGTAGTTTCCCAAAATAGCAGAATGGCATGCATGTTGACGAGAGTCCAACAGGTTCTAGAACGCAGGGCTTGGCTGCGCGCGCGCCGGCCGCACAGTCCCGCCAGAACTCTTAGCAGCCGTGCGCGCACGCAAGCTGCACAGAGACTGCACAGAGGCCGCACAGGCCGCACAGGGCTGCCGGCACCGGCGATTCAGCACGCAACTAACTCCCAACTAGCTGGCAACTCAGAGAAAAACACTCGAAATTTCTCTACTAGATCTAAGGCACATTTGTTTCACTCTGTAAGTTCCCGCTTCAGCGCGGCGGTTCCCCGTACCGCCCGTAAGATTTCTCGTTGATTGGAGAGAATTCCGCTTTTGTACAGTGTTTTGTTTAATTTGTTCCAATTTGTTTAACTTGTTTGTCTTGTTCAACTTGCTTGTGTCTTGTCTGTACGGGGGGTCTCCCCCCGTTATTGCACACCCATCTCTCTGCCTTGCCTCTGCCTTGCCTCTGTGTCTCTTGCTTGTTGGCCTGTATGTGCCTCCAAGTTTGCTGCCGTTATGGACTGTAATCTACATCCTGACTCTCTGTAACTATGTAATTCTCAAACTCCACCCGGGAAAGCTCTATTTTTACTACACCCAGATTCAGTTATTTAACTTTAACTGCACTACAGCTCGCCTGTAAGCCCGGTAAATTACTAAGAGCCTGCGAAAACAGAGAAAAAAACACAATCCACATCTCTGTACCGTGTGTGTGTGTGTGTTTTTTTTATTCAATTTTTTTATATTTTTTTTTTTGCACTCTCCCCCGGCACAGCTCACTACTTCTGGAGGCAAAAACGAACAACTTGGTCAAATATTGCAACCTTCTGCTTCTTGGGAATCTTGTCTTGAACCATAAACCTCTCAGGCTCGCCCTTATACAAGCACCATGGCTCACAGTTCCTTGCCTGCCACTGCAACGGACAACGCGCCCTATACTTTCTCAACTTCCAAAAATAGACCCACCCTCTCTTCAATTTCACCTTCACAGCTAAAACACCCAAATTCCTCGCCATCTCCATCGTCCCCAGCAACACAACCCAAAGATGAACCCACTGTAGATAACCAACATAACACTATAGACCTTCGAAGTGATCTCCCCGCCACGCGTACGATTAATCCCAATACTGCAAACCCACTCAAATCCGTGGATTCAGACGATTTCTTTACAGCTGCAGCTCAATCTTTCCCCATATCTTATTACCCTACTAAATCAAGAGACGACAAAGATTCAAACAGAGATTCCGTTTCTTCTCAACGATCAGACCAAACTTTGGTGTCCATCTCGAACAACTTGTCCCTTTTTTCCAAATTACCTCCCGGAAATCCTGGTACTCACAATACCAAAAATATATCAATAGGCAGTACAGAGACCCTTTTCGATTCTCCTTTTAATTTCGCTTCTCTCAGCATAAGGGAAGATGAAGAAAATATTTCTGCTGACTCTACTAATGATTCTATAAAGTCTTCTGCCACTTACGCCTCATCTTCTACCACAAACTCATATCAAGCACAGAGTTCTAATACCAATACCTCCCAATCTCATGCCTCAAGTGTCAAACATTCTCCAACCCAGAAACTTCCGCTTTCAAGCACAAATGGCAGTGATTCTCTTCCCCTTGCGCCTCCCACATCTATCAATCTCGGACATCGGTTCACCAAGAGTGATGCATTCACATTGAGATCACCAGCTTCATCTATCTTCTCTCAAAGCTCCATCGTGTCTGATCCAACTCAGCGTTTACACCCCTCCTTCAGCCACTCCAGCCCTTCGCATCCAACTCACTCCATAGGCCAGCGGCGCATGAACAGTCTGCCTTCTCCTTCGTCGTCTTCCTCCTCCTCTTCCTCTTCTTCATCCTCCTCCTCTTCATCATCGTCCTCGTATTCTCTATCGTATGGGACCCAGCAAAAGCAATCGCCTCCTATGGGATACCCCAACAGCAATGCGAATGGTAGCAATGCCCCCAAGATCCCAGCGCCTCTTGCGCTGCGGAATCAATTGACAAATGTTGATCTGCTTGCACGTTCAGGAAGACTGAAGGATTCCAAAACACCTTTACCAAATAACTGCTCCCTTTTATCCATCGAAGAAGCATCAAAGCTCATATCCAGACAAGAAATTGGGCCTGATAACTTAGTCAATGTTCTGGTCATAGATGTAAGACCTTTCCAAGACTACTGTAAAGCCCATATCAAAGGTTCTATAAATCTCTGTCTTCCATCCACTTTACTTCGAAGATCAACATTTACATTAGAAAGATGTATCGCTACTTCGACTTCTGATGAGAAGAAATTGTTCAATCTCTACTTGCAAAGAGACTCTAAGTCACTGCCAAGTCTGATATTTTACGATTCGCAAGGCAGTTCCAAAGACTCGTGTTCTATATCTTTGACAAATCTCATGAACAAATTCATCGATTCTTCTCTTTGGGATGCACAAATATACACTTTGGAAGATGGGTTCAAGGCCTTTCAAAGTCATCATGAAGAATTGACGGAATCTGGTTGCTCATCATCTCTTTACACCAATGTATCAAGCGCTAACAAACACAGTCCAAACACACTCCAACAACCATCGACCGCCAACAATAAAAATGATGGTATCAACAGCGCAACTACTTCGCCATTCGCTAATTCTGCCTCATCGTTATCATCGGATTCGTTTGTCTCTTCCACGTCGACTGTCTCTACAAATGGCAGTTTCTACTCGCCCCTAGACGCACCGCCATATTCAAAAGCTAAAATCAACCAATTACCTGTGATACCCTCTCCTACCGATAGCGGCAGCGGCGTTGAATCCTCGACGCAATCTCATGACTTACCATCCATCAGGATATCACACGAACAAGGAACCTCTCCAAACAATGACAATATCAAACAACAAAATAGTGCATCTTCTAGATTCTCATACCCAAAGTCGCCAGCCACGGCGGGTCTTTCTCATTTCAGTCTTCCTGATACATCTCAAATTCCCTTCTTCAAGACAAGTCATCATGAAGAAATCTTGACTTTAGATACAGATTCGAGTTTGAAGCTTTTACATGCAGTCAAATCTCCTAGCACAGACGAATCTCCAAATAAATTCTTACCAGAGTGGTTGAACAACGTTGTTGGTTCAGATGAAGGCGCTTCTACTCTATCAAAGAAATTCAACCATTTACAAATTGATGAAAGAGCGCGTTTAAATCAAGTGATGAGCCGTAAAACTTTGGGCTCTAATTTACATCCTTCACCTGAAACCCCATGTTTTTCTACGGGTGTGGAACTGGGCTTCAAAAATCGTTACAAGGATATATATCCATTTGAACACTCAAGGGTGAAATTAACCAAAAATGATGGTTTTGCAAATGTTAGCAAGTACAAAAGTGAGGGTGGAGATAAGCAACAATCCAACGCAGAAGAAAATGAGATTGATGATGATGATAGTGATGAACTTGATCCAGAATCTTCATATATCAATGCATCATATTTACATGCCCCAAGAACAAATCTTAGTTATATCGCCACCCAAGGGCCATTGGAAGAGACAATTGGAGACTTTTGGAAAGTTATTCTGGATCATAAAGTCGAACTTATTTACTCTTTAACTGCTCAACATGAACATCATGTTGAGAAATGTGCTCCATTCTGGGAATCAGGCGTTTATTCCTCTAATGGTTTATTCCTTAGGGTGAATAAGTTGGAAACCGTTGAAGATTTCCAACTCACTGAGGATTCCCGTTGTGAATGTATTTTGCGCAGATTGAGCGTATACGTTGAAAATCGTACCAATGATGAAGGTCCACCTTCACCAGTGCATGAAGTACTACAGGTTCAAATTTTATCATGGCCAGATTATGGCGCAGTGATTCAAACTACTGATTTGATTTCATTGGCATTGCTCAAGAGATATATTGTGCAAAAGAACCACAGTGAAACAAAGCCTGTTTTGGTTCATTGTTCTGCAGGTTGTGGTCGTACGGGTGCATTCTGTGCAATTGATTCCTGTATTGATTTACTGGCAGCACCAAATTCACAAGAATTAATGCAAGGTCACGAAATTAATTCATCTTTCCCCTTGTCGGATTCCTATTACGTGAACAAGCCTGTTGATGATCCAGTCTATGAAATCGTTGAGTCCTTCAGAATGCAAAGAGTTTCAATGGTGCAAAACCTGAGACAATTCATCTTGGTCTACGATACTATTTTAACTTTTGAAAAACTCTTATTTAAACATCATGTGTCAAACACGAATGTGAATAAGCTGTTTGATTGGGAAAAGGCAAATCATCCAATCCTAAACAACTTCCTTGCCCATGGAGTTTAACCTCTACATTATATGTTTAAAACCTTATAACTAATATTAATGAAATGACGAAAAATTAAAATTACATCTTACATTATTCATTAACCGAGTAGTAATTCGTAAACTATCACAGCTAAATTAATTATGATCAGCGGAAATCTTAGTAGAGTTCTTATGGCATTTATGAGATTCACCAATCTGTACTTGATACTTTGTGATTCTGAACCATTTGCCTGTGCTCCACCAAATCCACCTGCGTTGTAACCTACTCCGTATGCATCGAATCCATTGGAGGAACCTGAGGCTCCTCGTGCATTACTGTTCCATCCTATTCTATTAAGAAACCTGTCCTCCGACAATATCGCTATGGCATTAACTGAGAACAATGCGACTGTTCCACAAAAAGAGACAAGAAAGCATGTTAGTAAATATTCAACCCAAGATCAAACGCAAGACTTTGTGACATACAGTAAAATAAGGTCCCTAATCCAAACATCCTTGCTTAATGATGAGCCTATGTTGAATCTGAATGGAGTTTGCTATATTAAAAAAAATGGCCACTCTGAGAACTTTTCGTTGCAGCAAATTGTCTGAATAATTCCACAAATGTGCTCTCTATGTTTGACACAGACCTTCAAGTTAATGTATCTCTGAGTAATGTCGATATCGTATGTTAAAAGAGCCCACAAAGTTGTGGGTATCTGCAAGATATCTGTAGATTTCAGCTTCACTTTCATTAAGCGAACGCGCTTTAGAAAAATCTCAATACACCCGTGCCTCGGGTGGTAGTAAACATACAAAGGAGTGGCAGAGCACACGTGCAAACCACGTGAAAGTCACGTGGTTACCGCGCAAAATTTTGCCATAGTTTCCCTTCCCTAAGCCCAAGGGAGGGGCACCGCCATTTTTCCCGGGGTCTAGACTTATTTTAACAGGGAACTCGCGCTGGAGAACTTGCTTCAGATGCCTCCGGCGTTTCGAAGCCAGAGTGGGAAACTTCCGAAAGCACATGAAAGAAAAACAAGAAAGCAAGAAAACAAGGCGTGCAAGTTCTTCTCTAGCAAGAACCCTGATAATGCTAGAACACCCAATGGAATAGGCATAAAATAATAAACCCTAAATGAGTTGTTTTCCTCGCCTGAACTCAGGGAGGTGTCCAACAACTCACTGATTCTCCCATTGGCCTGCGGTGCTATAATAATAAACACACCACAGTGATTCCAATGATCGAAAATAAATATAAAGGTCCCTAAATTACCACGTTTCAAAATTCTCTAAGCATGAAAGAGCCTCCGAAACTTCGACAGCAGCCACACAAGGAAAATAGACAACATGGTTGGCATTCCAATCATGGTATTAGTGAGGGTAGATCTTTCAAAACTCATGCGGCGCTTCTTATTCTTTAGAACTAATTCCAAATTGGCTTCTCCAGGGGTCTTGACTTTTCAGAGATGCCTCACGAATACTTAAAAGTGGGTGCTTCAGCAAATCCTCACTTGTTAAGCCGGGGTATTCAGTCTCTGGACCTGGGT
>BCGL01000005.1:562550-669283 GCA_001599255.1 Wenyingozyma succiphila | reverse complement strand
AATTCAGAGATGCCTCACGAACGACATAGTGGGTGCTTCAGCAAATCCTCACTATGAAGACGGGGAATTCAGTCTCTGGTCCTGACCCAGGGTGCAAGATCATGTATTGTCCTAATGATGCTTTCACGTATCTTGCTTCTTTCAGAGATGCCTCACGAACTCAATAGTGGGTTGCTCCAGTGCAATCCTCACCATTGAGACGGGGAATTCAGTCTCTGGGTCTGACCGGGGTACTTGCACACACAAGGGATTTAATACGGCTGGCACGGGTCCTTCTTTTTCAGAGATGCCTCACGAACGACATAGTGGGTGCTTCAGCATATCCTCACCATGAAGACGGGGAATTCAGTCTCTGGTCCTAACCCAGGGGCTCAAGCACGTATTTCCCTTGTATGGCTTGCACGGGTCCTTCTCATTCAGAGATGCCTCACGAAGTTAACAGTGGGTGCTTCAGCATATCCTCACTGCTAAGACGGGGAATTCAGTCTCTGGTCACGACCGTGTTATTAAGCATATGGATTAGTAAAAGTAAGAAGTTCGCTCACATGGTTCTAATTCGTTCTTGACACCTCGTAATCGCATGAGGTTTGCACATGGAGTACGCATGTTTTGTCCATTCCATTATCCGGCTCTGTATTGGTCTCTGCTCTCTCGATGATGCATGCTGCTGAAAGATTCATGCATGTTGCTTGAAAGTTCAATCTTCTGGTTGTATTAACTGAACAATTTTTAGCGCCGCGTGGAGTGTAAACAAAGTTTCTTCACACCTATTTTTTTACAATATTCGCGAGGGAGAAATACATCTGGGGAAAATAGTGAACCAAAAAATAAGGCAATAACGAAGTTCAAGAATGTACAGTTTTAAAGGAAATATGTGTATATATATATATATATATGAGTTACAGTTCATCATGTTCGGGACTTGTAGAGGCAGTAGCTGATGAACTGGTTGCTGATTCGCTAGTCTCTGAATCAAGAGTGCTGCTTGAAGTTTTAGCAGCTGCTTCTTTGCTCTTCTTTTCCCTTTTCTTTAGGGTCTTATTCAAAGTTTGACGCAGGGCGCCAATACGTTGAGTGTGCAAATTCTTAAGATTTTCCAATGTTTCTTTCAAATAGGCCAGTTCATCGGACAAAATTTCTCTATTTTGGAACAAATACTCTTTGGATAGCTGTTCGTACTGAGTTTGGTTCTCGACTTTGGGTTCTAATTCGTCTGCTATTTGGTTAATTTTGGTGAATCTCTCGCTGATTTCACTTTCAGTAACTTCTTTGACATTTCTCAATTTCACTTCTTTGCTGGCTTTCACGAAGTCAACTTTACTCTGTGTGAAATTGTTACGTATACTTTCGGCTTCATCTGCCATCTTGAGCAAATACTCTTGAATGTCGTACATCGCTTTGCCTGTGTTATTGAGAAGTTTCTTGAATTCATCTCTATTCAATAAAGCATCTGAAAATTGGACATAAGTTTCAATCTTGATCTTCTCAACACGTACTTCGTCATATTTCGATTCGATTTCTTTATTCTTTGCATTGTGAGATTCCTCATCCAACCAATCCAAATATTCGCTCACAAGCTTAGTTGCATGCTCGACCAATCTTGGTGGGCCGTCAGTTTGAACTTCTTCGGTCTCCAAGAAATTACGTAAATCATACAACGAAGCTTCCAAATTGTTGATCAACTCAAGACGTCTGACTCTTTGAGAATCCTTCTTAGCGAGATCTTTCAATTTCTGCGAAGATATTTGCTTCTCTGCGAAAGTTAAAGGAGACAGTTTGGTGTACTTTATAGATGATGTAGACAAGCTCCTCTTCTTTGGCTTTGTAGTGGTGACCTGAGTGGTATTACGGGATTCAGAATCCACTTCAGCAGATTCATCATCTTCAGAACTCTTGGTCTCAGTCTTGTTGGCAGGTGAACAAACAAGCTCGATTCCAGTCAAGGAAAAGATCTTGCTTTCCGAGAGTTCAAAATTTGCATAATATTCAAGGCCTCCTGGGCACGATTTTGAATCACTAAAGTCTTTGTGTTTCTTGAACGTCGATTCAGAGAAAAGGTAACCGTTGTCAAATAAGTCAATATTCACATCATTGTATGTATCTCTGAGTTCTTCTAATTCCAATTTAGTGACATTGGGAATCAGAGATGTCTTGTCAAACACCTGTCTATAAGAGGTATCATCCTTATTGATTCTCAATCCATAACTTCCTCCTAAACCCGCATCAATGACATTTATATCTTTTGCCCTGAAGGCACCTGCAATCAAAACACCACGCAAAGTGGTACCCAATGCTACTGATTCATCGGCATTCACGTTTTTAGAAATGATATCTTCACCAACAAGAGTAGAAAGATGGCGTGTGACAAATGGCACCCTTGTAGAGCCACCAGTCAAGATGACGGACGTAAGATTTTCTAACTTGACATTGTCCAAATTATTCTCCAAAACCTTGACAACAGGCTCGGTAATACGAGAAACGTGTTCAATGTTATACTCCTCAAATTCCTCTCTGGTTATATGTGCTTTGAAATCAATTTCATCGTACAGAGATTCAACAGAAACCTTAGTGTCTGTATTGGCACTCAAAATAGACTTTACCTTATCCGCAGCTTGCCAAAGTTTGTTTGCAGCTCTGACATTAGAGGTGAATTTAGACTCTTTAATCTTTGGATTTTGAGCGAGAAACTTGGTCTGTAATAAATCCTTGACTGACTCTGTCAACAAATGACCACCGAAAGACTCGTCATATGCATAACCTTCTAATGTCACATTCAAAACGGTATCATTCTGAGTGAAAGAAACAAGAGTCGCCTTGGTTGATTCGGCACCAGAGTCGTAAATTAAATGATATTGCTTTTCAGGTCCAAATGTTCTTGATGATGCATAGTTGATTGCTGTGGCAATTCCATCATCTACAAGTCCAACAACGTTCAAGCCAGCAATTTCAGCAGCATCTAGGATGGCTTGCCTTTGAGTCTGAGTAAAGAATGCAGGAACAGAGATGGCAACGGCGTCAATTGCAGAGTAACCGCCAGGAACGGCATGTTTCAAATGGTCTTGGGCTCTGACTTTTAAGTCTTCAAACTGCATAGCCACTAATTCCTCCACTGTGAAAGAAGCCTTTGACTT
Source organism: Wenyingozyma succiphila (assembly GCA_001599255.1). Taxonomy (NCBI): domain Eukaryota; kingdom Fungi; phylum Ascomycota; class Pichiomycetes; order Pichiales; family Pichiaceae; genus Wenyingozyma; species Wenyingozyma succiphila. The sequence continues at coordinate 666,152 of BCGL01000005.1, read as the reverse complement.
CTGATCATAAACAATCGAAACAGAGTCCCTATTCTTGGATGATTCTACCAATTGGACTCCAGGGTGTCTTTGTTCATATTTTTTCACTTGCCTATCTTGGGCACTGACGCCTAGTAAAGACTTGAGATGTAGAAAAGTTGACTGGGGCTGTTTGACAAAGTTACCTAGGGCAGCAGAGCCAAACAATCTCTGTAAATCTTGGGTATCTTTGCCCGGTATTATGGCGATCCCAGATGTGTCTTTCCTCTTTGAATCTGCCGTAAGGACAATTTCAAATGGAACATTTGGCGCTACCAAACTGCCCTTAATGAACTCCTGACCATAGTCTATTCCCAGGATGGCTCCGAAGGCTTGTGCCAGTAGGAATGTCAAATGCAATAACACGGACAATCGCATGTGTACTCCTTATAGTCAGCTTAGCTTAGTGGGGAAGGAAGAGAGAGTAAATAGGTTTGGGAAGTTAACACCTCATCATACAGATCTTCATTTTCAACAGGCCTCGGTCGAAATGCTCACTCAATATTATTTTTATTTTTTATATTTTTTTTTCGATATATAGGTCAAAAGAATTTTCTGGAGTATATCAACGTTCTTTAGAATTTCAAGACGAACAAATTCGGCATTAGTTCATTGATTACAGTGACTAACAAACTCAATGGAAGGTATGTATCGATACGAAGAGTCGGTGTATTTCAAAGAGCCGGAACTAACGACTTCAATTGCAGATTTGGACGACAGACGATCATCAGCACGACAAGAGCGTGACAGGGGAACGCAGAGAGTTCCACAGCCCTCTCGTGGCACGCTTCCTCCAAGAGGACCATCCAGACCACAGGGACCAAGAGAAGGATATGGCAGAGACAGAGAGTCTAGAGATAGAGAGCCTATAAGGGACAGACACAGAGAGAGCAATGGCAGTGGGAGATCAGATTACAGAGGTTCCTCGGGAAGATACCGCGATAATGATCAGTACACTAATCAAAACCGCCAAAGAGAGTACAGAGGAAGGGAATTTGGAGGAAGAGACTTCGGAAGAAGCCATGGTGCAAGAGATCGATTTAGCGAGCAAAACTTCAATAGCAGTCGTCGCCATGGCAATGGGGACAGATATGACAATGATAGAAGAAATTATTCGCCTTCGCCTGCTCAACAAGATGATATAGATGTGCCTCCAAGATACATACCACAGGTCACCTATGATAAGGCGTCTTTTGCAGATGTCGTACCCTTGAATAAAGTTGTGAGAGAAAGCTCGTTGTGGGACGTAACACCCGATGGCGGATACAAAGGTGCCTCTGCAGCGAGAGCAAAGGAATCTGGATTGTTTCCAAATCCAGGTGCTGTGAAAAAATCCAGCATAGATCCAACTGAGGTCAGAAGGATTCTCAACAAAGATAGACAAAGATATAATCCGCCAAGCTTAGCGGACTCGAAGATAACTGCGAATGATTCCAGAATATCTAGGATTGTCATTGTTGGAGGTTTCGACTTGTCTGAAACATCGCAAGATGATGTAAAGGCATATTTTGAAGCATATTTGCAGTCAGTGAAACTTCCTGGAGATGTTTCAAAAACTTCTGAAAGTAGCGATAAAGAAACGTTCATTGTGTCTGTGGAGAGGGTTGGAGAATTTGTCACATTGGAAACAAAGTCGCCTATAATAGCCAGTATATTGGTATCCCTTAACGGTTTAGAGATAGAGGATTTGGACAGCCCAATCACAGTGGAACGACCAAATGACTATGTGGCATCAAATGTGAACTCTGTCGAAGATATTGTCTCGGATGGTACCGTGCCGAATACTACAGCTGATGACGCTAGTTTTATTCAGACTATCGTCAATTCTCATGATACACTGGCACTCTCTAACATTTCTGAGGATACTCCTCAGCAGAATATTATTGATCTCTTGCAGAAATTTGGACCCCTTCATTCATTCTTCCTTTTAAAAGACAGGGAGACAGATGAATCGAAAGGTTTGGCCTTTTTTAGGTATAAGACTATTGACAACCACGCCCGTGGTAAGTTGATAGAAGATATTGGTTCTTCGGTATTGGATGAGCATCATTTGAACGTGATCGAGCCATTCCTAGGTAAGAATGGATATGTTCAAGACTTTGCTGTTTCTGCATACACTCTCCTTAGTCAATCAAGTTTTGGTTCGTCGCAAGACAAACCCTCAAGAGTACTGCAGTTTCTAAATTGCATTTCGATCAATGAATTAATTGACCCCATTGCCTTCGAGGAAATTTTGCAATCATTCAAGGAGAAAAGCTCGGAGTATGGAGAAGTTTTACAAGTAGAGATTCCAAAGCCAGGACAGGATTATAAAATTTGGTCGAATGACTCAACTCAACCTGGCTTGGGTAAAGTTTTTGTCAAGTTTAGCTCAATTGCAGATTCTGAGAAAGCTTTGTACGCTTTGGCTGGTAGGCAATTCTCCGGCAGATCTGTTTTAGTGGGTTATATTGACGAGACTGATTTCGATCGTCATCTATATTAGTTAATATTGTATTATACATATTGTAACAAAGGGTCAGGAATGGGTTTGTATTTCGTTTCATTCTTTTTTTTTGATTATTTTGACGGATATTCGTTGATCAATTGGGAAACTTCGGGGTCAAACGGATGCCTCACTATGAGGTCGTAAAGATCCTTAGGAACCATATTGATGAAGCTGAGAGCTAGTTTTATTATATTCTGAGGCTCAATACTATCAAATTCCCGCAAATAAGACATGGGATTATCTGTTGCGAGGAGTTTGTCTCTCATCAAGACGACTTGTGCAACAACAAAAAAGATATTGATATGGCAGCCATAGCTGAACAAAAAATCCCAGAGCTCAACAACACCATTCAGTGGAGGAGTGCACGCGCTCAGAGTCAATACTGAAGGTAAAGCATAGATTGTGGCTAGCATCATCTTACTTTTCAAATGATTGAACAACTTACGGTCAGTCAATTGGAGAACAATATCCACCAGTTTGACCCCGTCCAGTACACCATCCAAGCTGGGTTGTACATACCTAGGTATATATGTCAACAAAAGCCTCCTGAACAACGAATATGCTTCTGGTTCACTCTTTGTCACATAAGCCAGTGGTGCTGCCAAAATGTTCATCCCTTGCACATAAGTAGAAAGCTTGATCGATGAGTCCGTTGAAACTCCATCAACTTCCCAAGCATAGCTGTTGAGCAAACGTATCAGGGTGGCTTCATCGACCTTGGAAGTGAAGTTTTCATCTTTGCGGAAAGTCCTGAATGCGTCGTTAGAAATTTTTGCGAATGCGCTCGATTGACCTCTGTTTACCAATTGTAAATAGTCTTCTGATCTAATAGGTTCTACTCGAAGCAGAATGGACCAAACATAAGCACGGTAGGGGCATGGTGAGTCATCTGTTCCCCTTGGAAGACCATTGCATAGTATTGTGTGCCGCAGTTGATTCAAAGAAGACCTTATAACTTGTTGTTCGCTCTCCAGGAACTTCTCCATGGCATCCTTCTTGCGGCCCTTTTTATCATTGTTGGCACTTGAGATCGTGGACAACTTGCGATTGAGATGCCTTCTCTCCGAGTCATGCCGCACACCGAGTCTCGCTTCCATCCTTGAAGTATGTTCGGCGATGTCGATATCAGCGGACAAAGTGTGATACTCTATTGGAACTATGTGCTCTGGGCAGCAAAAGTATTGAATATAAAGCAAAGTGGTGTTCCCTCGGATCTCAAAATTTCTGTTGATGTTTACATTTTTCCCTTTCCGCGTTATATGGGGTAATAAAAAAAAACTACTACAAATTTTAAGAGTGCGTGAAAAAAATTCAAAAACTATATGCATTGAACTATGTAACCGAAAATTCGAAAAGTACTGTACGACTTATGTCTCTGTATTTTCGGTGAGAATGCCGTAAAATGCAAAAGGCTCATATGGGTATCCCTCACCTTCGAAGAATTTAGACATGGCTTCGACCCAGTGTAATCTCAGAGAATGCAGCATTGCAGAAGTTCCCTCCATGGCGACCAAAACGCACACAGTAAGGACAAACCACATACCGAAAAGGAAATACACCATCAATACACCTTTGAAAGAATAGTCCTTGTATGAAACAAAAGAGTTGGAAATAGTCATATCCCATAACACGGAGGACAATTGATTATGAGCAAGGGATAAGGCCCATAACCGTAGATACGAGGCAGTATGTGACACACAGTTCAAACAGAACTCAATGGTGTGGATGACTTGATGAATGACAACATCACCAAAATTGAACTCATGTTCTGGTTCCTGGTAATCTTGGATTACGAACAGTTCATCGTCTTGGCTTGCGGATGTTTCTTCTGATTGTTGGACGAATTCTGCATGCTGCTGTTTGTTCAAATCATCATAACCCAGGGCTACTGATTGGTTGTTCTGTCTCTTTAAAGCGAGAGGTTTGTAAAGTAGAAGCCATGGAACACATATCAAGGCAACTAACAATAATACCACTTGAACAAAACCCTGACCTTTATAAAGGGGCTCTGCGACCTTTCCTGGGGACAAGAACATATTGATCAACATATCGAGAAGACTTGGAGCAACTTTACCAGCACCTATCCAATCAATACACCATTTGTAAACGATTGTAAGAGAGAGATATCCAAAGATACCTTGCATGAATAGCAACCCTGGTATGAAATTACCGATTATATCCACTTTTGATTTAAAAAATCTATGATTGACCAATGAATTGAAGAAAGAGTATGACATGTGAGAGAACCCCATCAATATGGAAAGTTTCATCTTATATGAATTTGTGAATATCAAGTTGTTTTCAGCTGCATGCCAACCAAAATCGAGCCCAAATGGATAAACACCTACTCTGGAAGCAACTATGTTATCACCTGCTTTGAAATCTGAAGGCCATTTCCATCCAGATTTGAAGAAAGTCATCGACCTTGAAAAAATATCATTGTACAAGAAACCAGTGTAAATCGAGAACACCCCCATTAGAAGCAAAATGTATCTTCCTGTAAAGGCCATATCAAAAATCTCATCTCTATTTTTTATAGCTCCAATTTGCCTTTCTTTCAATACTAAGACTAAAGCAGCTAAAAACAAAATTATACCATGACCAACGTCACCAAACATAATGGCAAACATGAAGGGAAACGTGACAACGGTTGCAAGACCGGGATTGACCTCTCTGTATGTGGCAACACCATAGGCATCAATGATTGATTGAAATGCACCAGTGAACTTATTTGTTCTGTGGAAAGTTGGAGGTGTTCTGTTTGTTTGTAACTCATTTACCACAGAGTTAATATTCGTTTGAGACCGTTCGGTAACTTCTCTAAGTGCGTTCTTGATGATACCGAGGTCGCTCTTTGGTATCCATCCTTCTGCAATCAAGCATCTTCTGGTTTGATCGTAATTGAACAGATTCAAAATTTCATTGATCGCTTTCTCCTTCTTGATATCTATTCTCCATCTTTCAATTTGTGCAGCTACTTCTTTCAACTCGAGGGCCAGTCTTTCTTTAGTATGGTCTATAACTTCGGCGAGATCACTGATCTTCGAATTTAGTTCGTTCAATTGTTGCCTGAACACATCATAGTCATTATCGATATCATACAAATGGCCATCCAAAGATTCCACAATTTTTTTGGAGCGATTGATCAGATTGTCTCCATGAGTGAATATGAGGAAAATGTATTTATATGAGGTTTTTTGTGTGTGTGGATCGATTAATGGTTCATCAATAGGCACGTAGTTGATGTACAGATTTCCTCTAAGAATTCTCCATAAAATCTTTTGCAGTTGGAAGTATTTTTCTCTATCGATGGTACCACTAATGAACTTCATAGCTGAGCCCAAAACATTGAGCTCATTATTGGTAGCATTTCTATCGGAACGAGCATACCCTTCCTCTTCCGCGAGGAGTAAATCATCTTCATCAAGTGAACTTCGGAACCGATTTGTGGGATCCAAGTCATCTGTAAGTTCCAAACTCAGACGATTATCGAAGAATTTTCTACTCCCATTCAACACTGTTCTGTGTTCAATCAAAGAGGATAATCGCTGAGCTAGGTCTTCTTGATTTTCATCCAAATGTTTGATATTCGCTTCATAACCATCGATAACTGCAATGAGATCGTCTATCTCCGCCTTTGAGGCATTCTTATTCGAGTAGACTCCTAATTGTGATTGATCTCCCGCGGAAGCGGGGGTAATAAGGTGGTCATAGGAAGTCAAAGCAATAGGGATACTCTGTTTTTCTATCACGCCATGGAGGTATCTGATTTGTCTCTGGCTGTTATCTAATTTACGGATCTCTTTGACGAACGATCTCTGGAAACTGCTGATATTTCCGTTCAGATCTCGGAATTGAACGTTTCCTAATTCACCGAGCACTGTCACCACATCGCGTGCAATTTCTGAGGCGACGTAGAATTGAACAAGGGACATTTCCGCCGAGCCTAGATGTGAAGAATATAAGTCTAGTTAGTATCGAACATATGGCACACGCACTCTCTCTCCCAGTATGTCTCTCTCTGTCTTTCTGTATCTCGCTGTCTCTCCCTCTCTTCCCCCACATGCTGATCATTCGCAGTGAAGCATGGGGGGTTTCTGGGATCAATTCAGTGTGGCCCCACAAGGGTGGCCCCCACAAGGGAGCATCTCCCCCTGCGGGAGTGATGAGCAATTTTATGGAATCATGTGGATAGTAAACTTACGGAAAATGGCCTCTTCTCGCGTCATTTTGGTGTCTCTTGTCTGTGTGAGTGGTGCAATTGGCACAGAATGCTGCCTGGAAGCGTATGCGAACTCGATTGCCGGCAGTTGGACGGCCCAAATAGACAGATCGAGGTGCTACAAGGGAACAGGAGGCTTATATCGGGGTGCCTGGGCTCGACCGTTGGGAACGGTTCGCTGTTCTAACCATTGGAAAACATCCGTACATCTGGGGCGGTGACTACGCCCGTGCACCGTATCGTTTATTCTCTGACCTCCGTGCACCGTGCATTACGTAATGCGTGCCAAATAGGCTTAGTGAATAAATCTAATGAATCGAATAAGTAAATACACCGTATAAAGCGCTGCTCCTCCCCTGCAGGTTCCGCGAGCCAGTGGGACAAATGCAGAAAGATCTACAAATAGAGTATTGGTAATACGGGTTTCAGCCCTTTTTGCACGCAATTGGGAGAGTTATCCAGTTGCCAGCTCTGTGTGTGCGCGTTCACTTGTGTGTCCACTTGTGCGTTGCTTCGTGTGTTCTTGGGTGCGTTCAATCGTGTGCTCATTTCGTTTGAGCTCGGGCCCCCGGTTCTGCACAGTTGATAAGTTTTCTGGCTTACATCTCCGGTGATCCTCGAGCTGCTACTCCGGTTGCGTTACTGCGCACGCATTAGTGAAGCCAATTTTGCATAGGGACAGCTCTCGCCATGTCAGAATTGGGAGGGCTGTATGTCTCTCTCCTGTCCGGCAACAGGGTGTTCCCGCAGCCGCCTAGTCATAGGGATAAGCAGGCCACCAGCGCGAGCGGCGTCTCTCCCGTGGACTCTGCAGTTGCAGACGCCATCTCTCAAGCGCCCAGTGATATCTCAAAGCAGCAGCAGCAGCCGGCTGCAAGGACTGAATATCAGTGGTTCGTGTTCCCCGACTTCAAAGCTATTGACTTCTTGAAGAGTCAAATGGGCGACTCCGTGAAAGATCTGCAACAAATCGAACTCAAAGGGTACGAAGTCTACATCGTGGAACAGTGGATGTCTTCTAGAAAGCTAGGTTCCATAATCTGTACATATACCGGAAACCTGGAAGATACAATCATCGCTTATAGAATGCGAATCATCAAAGATGAAACTCGATGGCCGCGTTACTTCCAATATTACATTTCTTTCCTCTTGCACGCAGGTTTCTCCAATCATACAGAAACCGGATATGGTCTCATATACATCACTAATCTTTCCCACCTACCGAACTTGACCCTAATCCCACTCCCGAAGAATCAGTCCAGTGAAGTCCACCATAAATTTATTGTCAGTTACAATCTGAGAAAACTCGGGTGTGGTACACGTGCCGCCATGATCATTACTGACCCGACAAAGGCAATCGAAGACAGATTTAGACAAATGTTCAAGATCCCTTCTGAAGTACCGCTCTCATTCGCTGCGCGAGAAATGATCTGCATCTTGCAGATCTTCCTCTTCTATTACGGTCTTATCAACCCGATTTACTGTGATGGTTTGATCTGCGTACGTACTGAAGAAGCCATTCGCAAATGGTGGCATCTGTACGGTGATGACAATCACTTCTTCAGAATCAAACCGACACCTTCGGACTATTTGAGACCTCTTTCTATTGCGAGTATCATCGGATTCACTTTGACTATCAGTCTCTCCCTAAGTCTCATAGGCAGTGGTGTGGTTGTTCCTAAAGATCCTTTGGATGTTGAAAAATTCAGACTCGCAATAGGTCAATTTCAACGACTTACCAACCTCCATAAAGCTCCTGATTCTCCTTCAAATGTGAGCTCGCCAACTCAAAAAAATGGAAGCACTAATACCCATTCACTCGAGAAAGAACTTCCAATACACTCTTATTCATCCTTCTTAAACCCGGTGACAGTACATGCTCTAATGTTGACATCCCTGTACTCTAAGAACAATCAGAATCTCAGGAACGATCTCAGCAAAATGAAAAAGATCTTCAAAGATAGAGTCACCGATTTCACAAGTGGAAGAACTCTTCAGAATTTGAATATCTCGAAAACTCAGATAGATACCTCGAACAAGGAATTGGCACGTATATTAGATATCAATCTTCAAGATTTGTCGGATGTTGTGCAGTTTTCCCAAGGTAGGAGGATGACGTATCTATGGAGAGGCAGAGGTCGCGCCCTTGATCTGGACAGTTATTCTCTGAGTGCTATAACCTTACGTACCCTTGGCACAAAGAACCATAATGAACCAGTGTTGAAAAAGCACAAGCACGAGGAACAGATTTACTTCCAACAGTCACTAGAGCCTACCGTCTCCTCGTTGAATACCTATGGTATTCAGTTGGAGCACTTGACACACTCAAACAGTGATGATCACAGTAAGAGTGGAAAATCGGACAATGGTAATGGAGACTTATCTGCAAATGATAACTACTTGACACATACTCGCTCTGCAAGTGTTGATGCAAGCTCTACGAATAATCAGCTATTTTTCCCATACAAAGAATTCACAAATGAACCAAAAAAGGTCAAATCCAACAGAATCATACATCGAGGTAGTTTTGAAGTTCAGCAAGATGACTTCCCAGGCAAAACGGGTGACGAGATATTTGACCAAGAATTGACTCAAAGAAACAATAGAAAGGTATTTTTCGGTAGACTCAAGAGAAGAAATACCGTGCCTCTTCTGTACAAAGATTTCAATCTTGGTGTGACTTCAGGTGATAATGAACTAGAAAGAATCAACGGTGCGTTGGGTTTCGACCATCAGCCAGAGGAGCCGGAACTGAAGTACTTCGTTCAGCAACAGTCACCAGGGAGAAAGCTGCATAGCGGTCTGAGAAGAGCGGGCAGTTTTTCTATTGTTGAAGATTCACTGCGCCCAAAGGAAACTGGTCACAATACTCTGACTGTATATCAGCTTGCTGATTTATACTTAAACGTGCTGACCCAATACAGGCAATGGTTTCTTGAACGCTCTCGCCAATATGGCCATCGTTTCAGGGAAATCAAACGAAATATCGATAGCGATAACGATAAAACTTTAAGAAAAGTGAATATTCGGACTAACAATATGAGAGCGGAAGCAGCCAAAATAATCAAGAAGCAATCAGACATGCAAGAGCGTATATCTCAATCGGAGAGAATGAATGCAAGGCTGAAATACGAACTTCGGTTATTGGCCACTAAGACAAAAGATGTTGAATCTGATCTAGTAGATCTCCAGGAATTCAAGATTTCTGGTCTCGAAAAGCAAATTGAGTCCTTCTCTCAAAAGTTATTGACGATAGAAAGATCGCTGAAGCCGAAAAAGCGGACAAATGAATGTGCTGAAGGGAGTGATGATGGCTCATTAGCAAATCAAAATGAACATGCTAGGGCCAAAGACGAGAATTATCCATCAACACTGAGTGACTACATTCTCATGGTTCTTGCAGGAATCTTGGTTTTGATCAAAGATCTTTGGATATACTTCCTGCCCAACTTTGATAATTCTCGTATTGTTTCCAGATGGAAACAAATCGATAGAAATGGAAAGTTCAAAACGGCCTACGAGAGGTATGTCAGTGATCCGACATGTACCGTTGACCAGGCAGAGCCGCAAGTTGATGGCAGTCCCACTGAGCAAATCGAAGAAATTGCAGATGAAGTTACCGAAAAAGAATCAACAGAGAATGAGGTTTCTTCTGAGCCCCTTACAGATCTATAAATTATATATAATTCTGATGCGGATAAATTGTGAGCTATTTAAGTTCGAAAGCGCTCGGCGCTAAATTTTTGTATCACGATGGAGTTCCTTCAAGAACATCACTTTCGTCATCACCCGTGTAGCTCTCGTGAAGTTGTTCTGCCTTTGACCGTATTGAGGTCAGAACTTGGGTATAATGGTGTTTGGATGGTTCAAGTAAAGCGTCCAATGCATTTATGTTGAAATCCAGCAATTGCAACTTCTCTTGCAGTGAGCTCTCATACACATCGGAGTAACTAGACTCGAAATCGATCTTCGACGGGAGAGATGCCTTTATCGCCTCCAAAAGCTGCTGCTCCCTGGCCAGTACCTCTTCAAAATTCTTCGAGATAAAATCTTCTCTTTGGGCACTCGCTATCAAGCGTGCATTGGCTCTCTTTAGTTCCTCTATCTTTCGGCTTTCCGGCGAGAGTAGGTGATTCGCCACAAGAAGCCCTGAGCTATCCTTTCGCTGCTTGAGGTTAGCATTGTCGTCATCCTCATTAGGCTGTATCAATCTTTCGAAGTCCAGATCTCCGCTTTTACTGAGTCCTTTCAATTGAGTCTCAATGTTATCCTTCTCTGTATACTGATCACTCAGAGTCAGCAAAAGTCTATTCAGGAGCGCACTAGCAGTGGCCAAATCACTCGATCCACCACTCATATGCAAGACTGACTGGTACTGTGGGCGGTAATCTATGGCAAGTAGCTTGCAAGTAACTTGATTGCAATATGTTTAATGAGGAGAACGCTCGTTTTGGTGTGGAGTCGATTTTGATTCATCTTCCAGCTTACGTAAACGCTTAAACCGCCCAACTTAACTATTTGTGGTTAATTGTTGAAACCCAGAACTACTTCTATAGACACCGTTTATTACATGTGTACGTTTATTTCAAAAATTATTGACAGATAACTTGTATTTAACATTACAGAACGAAGTGGTGAAATCTTCAGAAGGCGGGATATGAGATGAGCAAAAAGATGTATTTGTGAAGTTGTTGCTCATTAAGCGCTGAATTCAACTCTCAATTTTTGCTCTTCTTTTCCTTCTTTTCCTTCTTCTCTTTCTTCTCTTTCTTTTCTTTCTTCTCTTTCTTTTCCTTCTTTTCCTTCTTTTCTTTCTTTTCCTTCTTCTCTTTCTTGGCTTTCTTTGCTAACTCTTCATCATCTTCCTCGTCATCAGAATCTCTCTTACGCTTTTTCTCCTTCTTTTCTTTCTTTTCCTTCTTCTTTTCCTTCTTCACAGGTTCTTCCTCGGATTCTTCATCGGATTCATCGTCGGAATCTTCTGCATCCTGAACTTTCAAGGTATCAGCGTCGGCATTGTATGATTTAGAATCGGCAATGTTGATTTTTTTCTGCTCAACAATGTTTTTGGATGTTGTTCTCAAGTCACGACCTTCTAATGCGCTCAATCTTGACTCGACTTTTGCTCTCACGGACAAACCATAGTCACCTGAGTCGTCGCGTTCTTCAGAAAGGGCATCGTAACGAAGAGCAACAGCCGCTTTGGCTGCCAGAACACGAGCTATCTTACCTTTGTTCTTACCGGTGGCTTGACCGACCAAAGAAGCGTGGTAAAGTAAACCATATTTAGGTGTATCATGTTTAGTCTTAAGCGCTCTGAAAAGGGCTTTCTCTGCACCTAAAATTTGAATTGTAGAAGCAGGAGCCTTGGCAAGTGATATTAATGAACCAGAATGGGCGATAAGTCTAGCACCCACAAGCTCTCCAACTAAAGCAGTAAGATTTGGAGCAATGGCTTTCATTCTATTACTCAAGTAGTTGGATAATTGTTCTCTGTAAGCTGCGAATTCAACAATTTGTTCAGCCAACTGCTGAATATTGGCGAGATCGTCTTCACTGATTTCGGTACCCATAGAAATTTCGGCAACAGATTTTACTTGAGCCTCTACTTCTTCTGGTAAGATTTCACTAAAATCAGTTTCTGCAACATTGGTTCTAATACCAACGGTAAGAATGATTCTAGCATATGCAACAGAGTCGGTCACAATCTTGGCCAACTCTGGGAAATGCCAACCATACCATTCCTTGACACGCATAGCATAGGTGTTAAGTTCCTTATCCAAATCATCTAATAATGCGATGGCTTGAACAATCATCACATCTACTTTATCAGCACTAAATTTAAGCTTATGACGACCAATGGAATGGGCAAGACCCAATGACATGGTGGAAATATCTTTATCTGTGAGACCTGGAAGAAGTTCTGGAAGGTACTCTCTGACAGCTCTGTAGATGTCCAAAGTGGCAGCATCAGAGATAACAGAATAGTTGAGACCTAATTTGTTGATAGCATTGGCCAACTTGGTGTCTGAGACTATTAATGTGGACTTTTTGTCAGCCTTTGACTCATCCAAGAACTTTTGAAGCTGGGAAGAAACTTTTCCTTCAACAACGGAGTTGGCCTCTTCCAAAGCATTAGCTGCAGATGAAAACTTGGAGAATGCGGCGATTTTGAACTGTTTAAGAACCTTCTCAGAGCTGTCCAAGTCTGTGAGCAAACTGGTTGACTTGTAGATTTTCTTGTCAGAACTCTTGAGCAAGGCATAGCCCGCTGCAGTCTCTGTCAGAACGAATGCCATTTCGACTTAATGTGCAAAGTTGAATAGATCAAGTGAAAAGTATTCTCTCCTTCTATGTGCCTTAATATGTCTAAAATTTTTTTTTATGAATTTTCTACAAATTTTTTTTTTTCTTCTTTTTCCTTTTTGAAAAATTCTAACCTGAAAAATTACCCGGCAGATTGTTTAGTACACTATAAGTGGTGTAAGGGTTTATTGGGGCTGACTAAGATCTACTTAGAGACGTTTACGATGAAAACTGTAGTTATACACTTTTGGGGCTCTTGGGGTGGCCTACACGTTGGCCACAGCTTCTTCCCTTAGTAGCAGTGGCGATCCGCCTACGTCTCTGGTCATCAACAAGCACCGATAGCGCGTGCTGGGATGCTTTTGAGCTCAGTGTTGTGAAAATGGCAGTGCAAGCTCTTATGCTGAAAGCCTAGGCGCCAGAGGTAGTCTGCTGAAGGTATGCATGCAATTATAGATTTAAGTATACGTAAACTGTTAATTAGAAATTCCGCGTTTGGGCTTGATCGTGGTGAGGGTTTTGATACCCTCCCATTTCGTTACGAAATTGTCCCTTTCAGCCTGAATCTCGGGCTCGAAGTAGTGCGAAGCATCATCGGTCGCATTCTGGTGGGTGCCTTTTGCTGGAATATGGAAGCCGTTCTTGCGCAATTTCTTCATTGCGAAAAGAGCAACGTCAACATTGAAATCCTCCAGCGTGATACCGATATTTTTCAGTTCCACTAGACAGAAATAAGCAATATTGATGTGGTTATCGTATTGCTCACGGTCGTTACTCGACTTGATGAGACTGAAGGCACGATGAAAGATAGTTCGTAATATGAGAGGTCTCATGGTTTGTGAGATATGAATTTTGACCTTGTCCCACCTTTGCAGAAACGGATTGTTATTATGTACAAATTTTTGAGGAGGTACACCATGTCTGAATAAGCTCACGGCACTGGTGCAGTTGCGATACACTTGAATCACAATTTCCAAGGGTAAGGCTCTGCTGATGTACTTGAAATATGCATGGACGAAGGCGGTCCAAAAGTCTTTATGCGATGAAGAAAGTGCCCTTTGATAGATCTGTCCTACTTGTTCGAAGTCCATGGGTTTTTTGGGATACTCATCGATCAAAAAGTTCAAATAGGTAATATATCCGAACTTCGAGGTACTAAAATCTGCGTCTCCCAACATTTCCCAAGCAGCTTTCTTGTCTTTTTCAATTCGTAAAATTGACAAAATGATCTCGTTCAGATGGATTGGGCTTTCAGAATTCAGATTCTTTCTAGAAAATTGAAAAACCTCTTCCACTTTTGCAAAATCCTTTCTTTTCAAGTGGAGTGCCAATAATGCAGAGATTTGCTGTGTTGAGTGACTTGCCTTTAAACCGGCACTGGAGTGAGGTGAGTATTGAGAAATCAACACATCGGCCAGTTTGAAATTATCTGTCCGTGCACTATGATACACCAAGGCTGCCATTAAGGCCGGGCACACTTTGCAAGCTTCAATCGGCAGTTCCTCAATCAACTCATCCACTAGATGACGGTATCTCTTCGCTTTTGAGAATACTCTGATTACTTTTGCTAAAGTTTGATAGTAGTAGAATCCATTCGAGGGATTATTGTTGGTGGTGTTCAAGCTCGAATTGTAGACTTTGTCATGGAAAGGACGGAGTTCGAACCATATCTTGTAAACTGCCATCTCATCCACTGCTTTTGCTCTATCTTCTATGTACCCATAACAAAAGCGAAGGTAAGATTCCAGCATTTGTTTATAATGTATCTTTTTGCCTGTTGAGAATCGTGATTTAGTTATATGTTGTCCAACAAAGCCTATGTACAGGCCGAGTTCTTTGATGATTTGCAATTTCATCTTTTGAACCGATGCTTTGTGTGAATTTTTGGACGCCGTGTAACCAATTTCCAGTATGCTTTCAAAATGCAACTGGCTGAGGACACAAGTTTTGAACTTGGGATGAATCTTCTGAAAACGAGTAGAGAAGGAGTTGTATTTGTGCAGAAGTTGAAACAGGAGGTCAACATGGATGCCATCGGATGCTGGCCTCTTGACAAGTAGTAAAGAAAAAATGAGATCTAGCGTTTCATGATTTATTAACTTTGAGAGAGGTTTATCCACCGATTGGGACTTCTCAAGCTGTGTATCCAGTTTGTCTATGAGGCGCATGTATAGTTTCGCAGCTGGGTACGGCAGCTTGGAATTAATACAAGTGGAA
This sequence comes from Wenyingozyma succiphila, assembly GCA_001599255.1. Classification (NCBI taxonomy): domain Eukaryota; kingdom Fungi; phylum Ascomycota; class Pichiomycetes; order Pichiales; family Pichiaceae; genus Wenyingozyma; species Wenyingozyma succiphila. The sequence goes on along the minus strand of BCGL01000005.1, from coordinate 650,901 downwards.
ATGACATATCCCAAGACTTCATGAGGTGTTCTTATATCTGGTACAATTTCATTAAGTTCTGAAACTAGCGACATGATGAATTTCAATCTCTTCTGTATTTCTTCGTGTCCAGCCTTATCGTCCAATAGGTCCACTGAGCCAGAGACTATTTGGGAGAACACATAACGGAGGCTTCCATTGGATTCCGATGCAATAGCTCGAAGCAGAGTTGAAGACGCATTTGGATCCGTGAGACTCAAATTATAGAGCACACGGGAATCCCAAACGTCGAGCGACTGTTTATGAGCTGCTTTAATTAATGATTTGTGTACAGTAGATGGTGAGTCCTGCGCTATACTTTCTTGTGCTGCCGTCAATAGCTTGGTAAATAAAATGGTAGATGCTGTGTCGTTTGTGGGGTGTGATGTTAAAGAGCTTTTAGTGTGAGTGTATCGTGAGAAGCTTTTATTGAGGGTTATATGCATGTGTATCGAATACTTTGTCGGGCTTATTGGGCCCATAGTGCGCCATATTCGATTTCGGAGTACTATCATTGGTGCATGTTGTCTTTATTCTCTCCCTAGTGAGTTCTATGTGCACCTGGGGGTGTTATGAAGGAGTTTGGGATGTCGGGAGGTGTCTTAAGAATTCCTCCTTTCAAGTCTCTCGGGCTTATCCAACAAGACAGAAATGTAAATATGAGAAAATGACCGTAATTCCTACGCGGAATGTTCCTGTTCTTTCAGCGGGATAAGCTCTCCTTCTATGTCAAAAGTCACTAATTTGAGCCTTGATCATAATGCACTCATAACTCTGATTGAATAGAGCGTTTTTTCTTCACCAATATTTTTTTTCCTCGTTTATAAGCGACACTGGCATTGTCGCATTTCTCCGGTGAAAAATTAGCGGTGAATCATTATCGTTGCAATTGATATTGAGAGTACACTTCACTTCAATGCTCTATTGGGAGAGACAGAATCACAGGACTTGCCAAACATTCAGCTATGCACAAAGTTGATTGCCGCTTTGAAAGAAGATTTTACAGTATTAAAATATTAACATACAGCTAATATGTTTAATTGGAGAAAATTAAATTTGCTATCCACCTCAAATAAAGTTTGAATTCTTGCGAAGAAAAAAGCCAAATCACGAGGAAGCACTGATCATTGAGAAAAACCGTGCTCTACAACTAGAACTCAAACAATAACGATACTGGCACTGCAAAAGAGCTTTTCCCCTAACGCTCTTACAGGGTTTCCACACTCAATATGTTCAATATTGTATGAAACCGTTTTTTTCAATTTTTCATGGCTGTGCAGAGAAGTACGCGACTAAAATATTTATTATGAAACTGGGATCTAGGTACCATAAGGATTGATGATCTCTCTTGTAATATCTCAGGTTCAGGGCGACACTTACAGCTGAAAAATGTTCTCAAGACCACTAGCTGCGGCCTCGGCGCTCACAGTGGGCTCCACCGGTCTCTACTTCCTCGGGCTCTTCGGGGGCAACAAGAGTGGTGGCGCGTCAGCACCGGCACCGGCACCTCCTGGACTCGGAGGACAAACGTTTCCACCTCCAGATAAAAGGCCCTCTGGCCAGAACAGCTCTGTTCCTACTACTGGGGACTCCCCGGTAAGACCTGCAGACTTCTTCAAGTACGGGTTTCCTGGCCCAGTCCATGATCTGGAGACTAGACAGGAATTTCTCACCGTTTACGACAGGGCTAAGAGAAATCCATACTACGTAGTTGAGCACATAACTCCACTATCTTTACGAAAAAGAGACGACAATGGGAACCGCAAGAACTCGATTTTCAAGGAAGATGAAAACATTCCCGACAAATTCAGAGCTCTCTTGAGAGACTACTTCAGGTCTGGATACGACCGTGGTCATCAAGCCCCTGCTGCCGATGCGAAATTCTCTCAAACTGCAATTGACGAAACTTTTTACCTCACCAACATGTCTCCACAGGTGGGTGAAGGATTCAATAGGGACTACTGGGCTCATTTTGAGGACTTCGTGAGAAGGCTGACCCAAAGCTATGCCAGTGTCCGTGTCGTCACTGGTCCCCTGTATCTTCCCAAGAGGGATCCCTTGGATGGTAAATTCAGAGTGACATATGAAGTGATAGGAAATCCCCCCAACATTGCAGTGCCTACTCATTTCTTCAAGCTCATAGTTGCTGAAAAATCTTTTGTCAGAGGTGCCGATTCGGATGAAATAGCAGTAGGAGCTTTTGTGCTACCCAACGATGTTATTCCTAATGAAATTCCTCTCACCTCTTTTGAGGTTCCAGTTGACGCATTGGAGAGAAGTTCCGGTTTGGAATTCCTCAAAAATGTACCTGATTTCAAGAAATTGTCTCTTTGTAAAGAAACCTCGTGTTCTATTATAGTCCGGGAATTCGCTGACAACTCTAAGCGCTTACAATTGCCCGCTCCAAAGAAGTGAACTTGGCTCACTGGAATACACCATTTACCTCTGCATATAGTCATAATGAAAAATTCAAATAGAAAGTAAGTTGAAATAAAAAAATTTATACACAGCTCTCTAGAGCTAAAAACAAATAAACAAATTAAAAGAAACTTAAAGTTCCCGCAACAATCTCTGTTCAAACATCTGTGTAAGCTTGGAAACATTCCTGCCACGAAGTGATTTACGTGCCACAGAAGGTATGTTCTTATTTTCCAAAGCTTTTTGTATCAACAAATCTTTTTCAGTGTATCTGACAAGATTGGTATTGCGCCGGAACAAAACATCTTCAGATGAGGAATCAGCACTTTCAGGAATCACTCTGCGAGAAGAGGGCCTGAGTTTCACCATGGCAACTTCAGGATGCTCATACTCTTGAGTGATATTTTTCCTTTTGAATTTTTCTTCCCCGTGTGTAATTCCACTTCTAGCGGTTGTATGTTCCTTGTCAGTTGCAGTGGAGGGCACACGTAAGGGTGCAGTGTTTTCTTTGTCATCTCCCTGTTCAACTGAATGAGTCTTTACGGGATCTGATGAGATGATATTTTCCTTGCTCTGCAAGTCTACATTGTTGGAAAGTCCAGAGAACGTCGTCGTTGTAGCTGTGACTTTTTTCTCATTAGATGAGATGTTGGCATCGACAATCTTAAAGTAATGACGAGCATGAGACGGTTTGATAACGGTGCCGAAGTCATTCAGCTTCATGAGCCCCAATGCGCTTCCCATGTCAATTTCAATATGGTTCCAGTGTTTGAAGGTCATATGCAAAAACATAAACAAAATATCGAAAGAGGAGTCATCGTCAAAGTTGGCATCCTCATGGAATAGTATCTTGGTGAACGAAACAATGAATTTCAGACTCAAGCGTTGTTTGAGCTTGGCATGATTTTCAGCATGTGGGTCTATAATGTGGAACTCTTTGTTGAGTTTCCTAAGGAGCTCATGAGCGATTTGAAGTACTTTCACCAATATATATCCATTGCTGATGAAGATGGGAGGTCCCCCATCAGCGGATTCCACAGAATAGCTGTGACGAAAGAACTTGCAAAGAATATGACTCAAAATACGAGGATCATCTGCTGTCTTAGTATTGAGGTTTTTAATCAAGAATGCGGGTGGAACCAATGGATTCTGTGAATCGTTAATGTGGACAAGGAATTTGACAAAAACCATGTAATGCTCGAGAAACGACCAATCTGGTAAGTATAATTTCTGGTTACGCTCAAGAGCACCTGCCAGTATATCCACCGCTAGTTCGCCCAAACGTGGTAGATCGGCGCAGCGGATAATCAGGTGCCATTCAGTAGCGGAGAATGGGGCGTTAAGATGTGGAGTTGTCAAAAATGCAATAATGTTGTTGTAGATTTTGGTGAATTGATTTAATGCGAAACTGTTTGAAAGATGCAAGGGCAGCCCCCAAAGAGGAGGTAAACGGGTATGGACAGTCAAACCTTGGTCTCCGTGTTCTATTCTATCGGCGATATAAGTTGGCAGGGATATACTTATTCTCGTTATGTCCAAATGCCGGCTTAGTTCAGATAGGTTGTTGCAGTGAACAACTTTTCTCTTTGTAGAAGATGGGGAGAAGGTAGTAAATGCCTTGAAAACTTCCAGCATCGACTTCATCATCCAGTTACCGTTGACCACGTAGAGCTTCTTGAGATACGACCTTCTGGTCTGCGGGACGATTCTGAATAAGCGAATCAAATTCTTGGGTAAACTGACGACAAGATCGCCACTATTCACGCTTCCCGCACCTGTGACGTCGTAAAAGAGGCCAGAGGCCAATAGCACGACGGCATAGTCCTCGAGGGGCATGATACCAACCACGTAGTCGAGAAACTCCTGCTCCGAGGCCGACTCTTCCTGGCTCAGGGTGTTTCTGATCCCAAGCATTCGGGAGGGCAGAAATGAGGTGTCCAGCGCGTAAACCGGCAGGCCCGTGGACGGGTCTGCCGTGCCTGTTCTGTAGAATAGCCGGCTTGAATCTTTCATCGTCACGTCGAGCACAACCAGCCTGCCTCTGCCACCTGATACTTATTTCCAGCGAGCGCTGCCTTTAAAGAGGCACCCCTACGTGCTCAACAAGCAGCTTGCTAGACGACAAGAACTTCTTCACCTACCGGCCCGCGTGTGTACAGTAGAGTGCAGTAGAATTTCGCTACTGCGTATTTACTTCTTCCCCAAAGAGGAAGGAGCCCGTGCACGGGTGCGCGTGCCCATATTACAGAGCCCGTTTCCCTTTTCGTTTTCCGTTTTCTCTCCAGAGTCTCCAGAGGGTAACGAGGCTAGAGAAAAAATAGATGAGAAAATTACCTGCAGTAGTGTGAAAAGACCAGACAAGACAAGTCGAGACAAGACAAGACTAGATAAAAGGCTTGGTCTATTGAGCACCCAGTAGCCATCGCGAGGAGATTCATACCAGGTTGAGTTACACAGATGTTGGCCAAGCAGACTTTGAGGTTAGGACTCAGGTTCTCGAGCACCGCCGTCGGTGGAAGCGGGTCTGCCAGTGCTACCCCGGCTTCCCCTAGTTTCAGCTCCAGTTCCAGTTTCAAGAACTCAAGCGTGCTGCTGCCCACGTTGTCAGAGGTGTCGCACGAGCAGCTGTTCACAAAGACCCAAGGAAGAGAGGATAGGGCATACCACATTGCCAGGTCCTCCAAGGGCAACCTCCCCATCTACAGAACCATAAAGAGCAAAGCGTATTTCACCGAGGTCAGAAAAATAGAAGGACATATAACACAACTCAGAGACGATCTCCAGAAACTGTTGCCGCAAATCGAAAAGTCCAACTTCTACTGTAATATACCAGCAGGAAAGATACTTATAAAGGGAGACTACGCAGATAGATTGAGAAATCTGCTTTCAGAGCGTTTTTAACCGCCACAGGGCTGAGCCAAGAGCTGAGCCAATTGCTGAGCTTTCCTTTCATTCTTGCTAGCATGCCTTCTACATTGTACATAATTCCAGACGTATTCACATAACTTGTAAATGAATGAATAAGCCATTTAGACACTTTAGACGTCTAACCATACCCTGGGTTGTTCCCAGGCCCCGTTCACACGGTTCGCAGCGTTCACACCGCCCATACGGTGTGTGAAATCATCATACAGCGTGAAATCTGCGTGCTGCGTGTGTCGCGCTAAATTGGTCTTGTTTATTTATGAGATGCATATTTCTGACATGCTTGCTCTGCTAGGGCCCTTTCATTTTTCTACGATAGCTTAGCTTAAAAGCCCCGCTAAATCCTTTATTTTCATCCCACAAGGTTGGCAATTCCAGCAGAGTGCACATATACCCACCAATTCCCACTAGCTGCATCGCCATTGCATTCCAGGGAAGTACAAAGTCGCTCAATTGGAAAGCAAGCCCTCTGCATCTGCATCTGCAACTGGAACTGGAACTGGAACTAGAACTGCTTCCCCCGCCATACACATATAGATATACAGCACTTTCGCCACATGTCGACAAGTTCTGTGCCGACGACATCGAACGGGAAGGACACACGCTCCTTCAATGGGGCTGTGAACGGCGAAGGCACTCCACATACCGAGGCTGAATCGACAGACGAGTCGAGACACCATTTCCATATTCGTTTCCCACATGGATCCTCACTTTCCCAGTCAAGTGATCACAATTTTGCAGGTACTGGTCCCAAAGAAATACCCAATTTTTCGCTTTTTGACAGAGACTCGAAAGAAGACACAGGACTGAAACAGGCCAGAGCATCTCAGGATGACGAGAGACGACGTTCTGGATGGTGGTCGGGAATCCGCAGCCGCAATGAATCAGCTACAGCATTGAATGAAGCTGCAAATCAGGAGGACCATACCGCTGGCCACGCCGATGACAAAGAAGTCGAAGCAGAAATCAATAGCAAGTCCCCGCCAGTTCCTCTCAAGAAAAGACCCACAGCATTGACCAAATCAGGTACCGATAAAGAGAGACAAGGAGGTGGCGCTAGAGATATTCACAAGCGTCTTTTAAAGAACTTGAAAATTGGTAAAAGTGAACCGAAAACTCCAGTCTTGACAAGGACAAAATTCAACAACGATGGAATGGAAGATTTGGACAAAAAGACTTTGCGCAAAACAGAGCAACTTTTATCTTCTTTGGCCGCTGGTGCCCCTGTTGCATTATTTACTGCTAGTGCACTCACCACTGATGAGCATGGAACAAGAAGGGCACCACTTCTGCTGCAATTGCTTAGTCTGACCGTGACAGATGCCTCTAATGATGCATACAGCAAGAAAAAATTTTATAGATTCAATTTAGAATACGGTATTGGTGGTAATAGGCTCAAGTGGACCATTGAAAAGAGCGTCAAAGATATGAGCTCATTGCACAGCAGACTCAGAGTTCTCATGATACAAAACAATGTGATTAAAAACAATAAAGACGTGGACCTACCCAAGTTCCCGAAGTACCAAAAATCAGGTAGCAGTTCAGGTGATGGAAACAACACAGCCCCAACACCAACACCAACACCAACACATCGCCATTCCCATTCATACAACAAATCGCACAGTAATTCTCAACATCTGGCCAGCCATCAGGAGGCTGACACCACAAACACGTACCATAATGAGCAGAATGAACAGAATGAACAATACGGGTTACAGCCATCTCAGACTTCTGATTTTGCAAGAGCAGATGAAACTTGGCCCACTAATGGTAGTGTGCATTCACGTGGGTCAAAAGATGATACCGCTAACAATTACGGGCGCAATGCCCAATCTGTAAGATCTGATACCCAATTCCATCCAGCTAGAAGCTCAAGGAGCTTAAACCAGCATGCAAATGACCACGATTCCCACTCTCTTGCGGATTCTATCGAGACAACTGCTACAAGGTGGAAGAATAAATTCCGTATCAAACGTCCTGTTACAGAAGAACCCCCAGTGCCACCACGCCCTCTGCAATTTGAGGAAGCAATAGAACAATACTATGATCAACTGTTCAGGTTGCTTTCCTTGCGGCCACAGGCTAATCGTATCTTTCAATTCTTTGAACTATCTCCCGTTGGAGTCTTACTAGCCACCGAAAATCTTAAAAAGAGAAGAGAAGGTCATTTATTGATAAAGTCCTCGGCTAAAGCACAAGGCTGGCGTGTTGGCCACATGAGGCCTAGAGACCTGAAAGCAATGGTGGAGAGACACACAGTAAAATGGTTTATTTTGGGACACAGTTACATCACATATGTGGATGACATATATTCAACGACCCCTCTCGATGTCTTTTTAGTAGACTTTGCCTTCACTTTCAATTTGACGGGAATCGGTGAGAAAAGTATCACACAAGATAACATACATGAAGAGCTGCATAAGTCAAAATTGAATGAAGAAGATGATGAAGACGAAGAGTTTGATGACGACTTTGAAATTGGAACTAAAAATTTCATGTCATTGAAGTTGGAAAACTCTGAACGAAAGCTCAGTCTTGTTGGATCTTCTGCAAGACAATTAAAGAGATGGGCTGCAATGATCAACGAAGTTGTGAAGGAGACAATATGGGCTCAGAAACATAGATTCGATAGTTTTGCCCCTGTGAGAGATAACTGTTTCGCACAGTGGTTTGTTGATGGTAGGGATTACTTTTGGGCAGCGTCTTCTGCAATCGAGATGGCCAGTGATGTCATTTATATCCATGATTGGTGGCTGAGTCCCGAGTTGTATATGCGGAGACCACCGAATGGAAATCAATTCTGGAGACTCGATAGACTGCTCAAGCGCAAAGCCGAACAAGGGGTCAAGATCTATATTATCGTTTACAGGAACGTTGCGAATACCGTTGTAACCGATTCTATGTGGACTAAACATTCGTTACTTGATTTACATCCCAATGTATATGTCCTACGTTCACCCAATCAACTTATGCAGAATGTCTACTTCTGGGCTCATCACGAAAAGCTTCTCGTTGTTGACCATACCACTTGTTTTGTTGGTGGTATAGATCTTTGCTTCGGCAGATATGACACCCCAGACCATGTTTTGACAGATGAGGCTCCACAAGCTTTCAGTTCCGACTCAAGCAGTTCTGACCCGGAACAATCTACCAAAGGTTCTCCTCTTGATTTCCAAATCTTCCCCGGTAAGGACTATTCCAACCCTAGAACGAAAGATTTCAATGAACTGAGCGATCCTTTCAGTGATATGTATGATCGTCACGTTACGCCAAGAATGCCTTGGCACGACGTACATATGATGTCTACGGGACAAATAGCAAGAGATCTTTCCAGACATTTCGTGCAACGTTGGAATTACTTGATTAGACAAAAACGTCCTTCTAGACCCACACCTATCCTGCTTCCCCCACCTGAACTGACAGAAGAAGAATTACTTGAACAAGAACTGAGTGGAACATGTGAGATTCAACTCTTGAGATCGTCTTGTGCCTGGTCTTTGGGTATCAAAGAGGTCGAACACAGTATACAAAATGCCTACCTCAAGGTGATCGAAACAAGTCAACATTTTGTCTATTTGGAGAATCAATTCTTCGTTACCTCATCTGAATTCGATGGAGTTTTGATCAAGAATCATATCGGAGATGCCCTAGTCGAGCGTATAATAAGAGCTCACAAGGCTGGTGAAGTATGGAAAGCAGTGATTGTGATCCCATTGATGCCAGGTTTTGAGGCAGAAATAGATACCAAAGAAGGATCTGCCATAAGACTCATCATGAGGTGTCAATATATGTCCATATCAATGGGTAATACCTCCATCTTTGCTAAATTAAGACAAGCTGGTGTGGCAAGACCAGAGGACTACATTCAATTCTTTTCTCTGAGAAAATGGGGTAAAATAGGTCCTAAAAAGATGCTAGTGACTGAGCAACTCTACATCCATGCTAAAACAATAATAGCCGATGATAGAATAGCCATCATTGGGTCTGCGAATATTAATGAGCGGTCCATGAGAGGCTCAAGAGACTCTGAAGTTGCAGCCATTGTTAGAGACAAACAAATGATAGACACTTATATGAATGGCAAGCCTTACCAAGCAGGTAAATTTGCACATACTCTTCGTATGAGACTAATGAGAGAGCATCTTGGTGTTGATGTCGATTTATTGGATCTCGTTGAGAAACGATTTGATCAAATAGAGAAATTTGTCAGGATCCAAAATCCATCATCCCCTCCTCATAGTGACAATGAGCACAATGATGCACTTTTATTTGCATCCGCGGTGGAATTGGCCTCTAAATACATACTTTCAGGCGAGCGTGGTGAAGATGATGGTCTTTTAGCAAAACTGACTAGTTACTTGGAAGAACAAGGCCAGGATGACGACCATGAAGACTCAGTCAAAGTTCCCTCATTCAATCACAGATCAGGTCAAGAAAATTCCGGTATACGAGACAAGAAGCCTTTCTCAACCGACTCTAGAGTTACATCGGAGCAACATCGACGGGAAGTCAATGGTCACGGTTCCGATAGCTATCATTCTCGTGCATATCTGCACTCCAAGGATAAAGTTACGAGGTTACTACGTGATTGGGCTAATACTGCATGTTATGACAAGCACCAGGACGATACTATACCATTGTTTGAAGATGTTGTCGAGTTTCTCGAGAATGAAGATAGCAATGTCTCTGCAGAAGTGTTGGACCAAGAAAAGTGGGATATGCTCAAGAGACTACTGTATCTGCAGAAGTACGTTGCTAAGCAAAAGAGAGCAGCGGATTTAATAACATCGCGTAATCCAAACGTCTCTGATTCCTCCAAAGATGAAGAAGGAAGCAATTCTACCTCACGCAGCATATCTCCAGGAGCTACATCTTACCCAACAGCATCCTTAAGTGCCGCAGAAGTAGAGGAGCTCGACAAAAATTCTCTTCCCCCCGTTGTGTCATCATTCATAGATCCATTCTCCTTTGAGGATCCTCTAGATATTGATTTTTATGAGGGAACGTGGCTTCCACAAGCTATTAAAAATTCCATGTTGTTTCAATTGGTCTTTCATTGTCAGCCGGATGATTCTGTACAAACTTGGAGAGATTACAAGCAATTCGATGAATTGAAGAAAGCATTCATGATGACACAGGAGGAGCAGTTGGGGGCCCACTACGACGAGAGCAACTCGCCAGGTCTTTCACCAACTAATGATGAGCTGAACAGGAAGAATGACGACTCCGAAATTTCAAACCCAAGAGAAGACGAACTCGATCAGGAATACCCGCCCTCATCCTCTAATGTCGAAGACCAGTTTTTCGATAGCGAGCGTTCCAACGAAGACGCAAGAAATACTTTGAGAAGGGCCAAAATCGCCCATTTGGACAGATTCAGACATAGCGAGAACGTGAACTCGAAGAACATGATGGCGTTTGGGGGTCACCAACCAGTGTATGACTACGACACTGCCTTGAAGCTATTGAGCCTCATACGTGGTAATGTGGTCAGCTTCCCTACACGGTGGTTGAAGAAGGAAGTAGATAGTTCCAATTGGTTTTACGCTGCAGATCGCCTTCCTCCAATCGAAATATATGATTAAATAAATACCCATAATATAAGTATAACCACGACAATTCAAGATTTCGTACTTCCCGATTGGGATTTTTTTATTTATTTTTTTCAGTGTGCGAAATTTTTTTTTTTTTCAAATTAAAGAAGTAACATGCATAAGTATTAAGATATTTCAGCTTTCATTCGATTACAGTCTAAATTCCGTACCGCTATTCAAGATTGCCAACTTGAAATGTCATCGTCACTAGCACAGCAACTGTCTGGCGTGGCGCAAAATGCGCAGACACTAGCGTTGGACAGGAAGAGAAGATCAAAGCTTCATTCTGTCTCATTAGTATACGACCCACAAGTCGCAGCCGGCCAGGATTTTGATACCATATATGCAGATGCATTTGCAGCTCTGGAAAGACTTGAAACTTTGGATAAACGGTTTGGCAAGTTCAAGCTGTCGATCTTCAGTGACACAGCTGTGGGACTCGACAGACAAGTGCAAAGTGCGCAACAAAATGAGAATCTAACCAAGACAATCAATGTATTCCTATCACTTGTTTCTCCGTACTGGAATCTTGCTGTTGCCGCAAGGGCTTCGGAATGGCTTGTGAGAAGATTCCAACTCCATGTGTACAATGTCGAAGAACTTCTTCTCTCGACTTTACCTTATCACGATCAACCCATTTTTGAACGTGTACTGAACATCATACCTAAAGTGCCAACCTTGTTCCAGTGGTTGGGCGCTCACAAAAAGGCAAGCAGAACACCTCCAAAACAGACTGTGGTCAGGGCTTTCACTGATCCAAGATTTTTCAACTTGTATTCCAAGTATCTCATCTCAGAACTACAGCATAATACTCAATACACTCGTTCATTAGTTTTCTTTGTTGGAATAACAATATCCAGCTTGGCAGCCCTGTCATCTACGAACTCAAGCTCTTTAGCTGATATCGCTCCTCTGGTATTAGAAGTGTCCGGTGCGTTGTTGAACTCTAAGAGTGAAGAGGGACGCCTCAGTGCATATACCCTTCTTTCTGTGTTAGCCGCTGCAGTTCCTCTTTCCAAAGAGGTAATTACTGCCTCCATAGAAACAGTTTTGTCAACAGATGGGAAAGGGCTCTCTCTTCATGCATTCAGCTGTTCTCTGAAGTTGTATCAACATTTACAGTCTGACTTTCTGGAACCTTTATCACCTACAATTTTTAACAATCTCAACCATGATTTATTGAATGGGGAAACACAATTCCTAACCATCATCAAGTCAGACCCTAGAAATAATAGATTCGTCATTGCATTCTTCTCATCACTAGTGAACAATCGTGCTCCCACTGAGTCGGAAGTCGATGCTATCAAAGAGCTCGATTTCACCCCTCTGCAAGTCCACGCTTTGACCAAATCAACATTATCTAAAGTTTTGAACAAGAACACCAGTGAACCTTTCGGTTATGTGTATCTACTCAAATTCCTTCTAAGTCTTGGACAAAAAGACTTTGAGTCACTACTTAATGATTATCAGACTGACATCAGCACTTTGGAAATGAAGGTTCAAGCAACTCTTTTTTCCAACGAATCCAACGGCAATTCGGCTGACCAGGTAGCCATTGATAATGATGATGAGATACTCATTACGAACGATGAGGTTGAGCTTAGTGAACAAATTTCCAATGAAGCAAAGCAAGTGGACTTTAGAAAACCATCATTTTTATACGCTGATAAAGAGATTGATCAGGACTTCCACGCTGCTCAGTTATTATTCTTGAAGTCAATGCAACAATCTTCAGCAGCAACGCTATTGAACCAAGAATTTTCTGATAATCAATCTGGAAAAATCACCTTCCTTTTGAGATTGGCAGCATCCATTAGCGCTCCAATTCAAGGTAGAACTTTTGCATTGAAGTTGCTCAAAATAGAGCTCGAGAAGGTACCAAAGGAATACCACACCTACAACCTCCTTCCAATATTGGCCACATTACTAAATAACTCTAATCCCCTTCTCAGAGTCAATGCTTCGAAACTTCTGAGTGTTATCGATAATAAGGATGCTAAGAAAGTGTTCTTGGAGAATGAAATATTTGGCGATAACTCTTCGGATGTTGCTTTGCTATCACCAAAAGAAGGTCAATCTCTGTTGAACAAGTTTATAGAATCTCAAGACTCATTCAACCTGAGCTCTGATTTCTTTGAAACACGTTTGCAGCAAATAGTTTCCGAAAAGAAGGTCGGCAAAACCGTGCTTGCCTTCTTTGCAAGTACAGCCAATGCAGTGAACATTCCTAGCATTAAAGGAGATTTAATGAGTTTAGTTGCTAAATCATCAGTTGGCCTTAAGAATATTGCACTTCCTTCCAAACTGTTTGCTTCATTTTTCGACAGATATCTTATCAAAAGGGAGATCTGGTACAAAAGGGCTATTGAGTCTGGCCTCAATTTCAAGGACTTTGAAACAGGGGTGATTGATCTCATTGTCCCCACCGATGATAATGAGACAACCGTGGGTTTCATTGAGAAGGCATTGAATCATAACGATGAGCAACTTGTTTCCTTGGTTACAGGCAAACTGATCGAGATTTTCCCAACTCTGAAACACGAAGTGCAAGTGCATTTACTCAAACATGTTGTTGAACAGGGACTTACTAATGAGTCTGTATCATATGATCCAGCAGAAGTTTTGGATGCTTTGAAATTGACAGACCCATTCTTCATTGAGATATTCAAGGGTTTCATTTTGAATCAGAATAGCACACCTCAACAAGGGACAGCATTCAAGCGTAGAAGAAGATCATCAGCATCCACTAGGCAAGCATTGAAAGAGCAAGGTGTATCTGATTTAGCAGCCACACATTTGAGAAAAGTTACAACTTTGTTAGAAGTGTTGGACAAGTCACTCTCCAGACCAGGTTTCAAAGCCTCATATACATTGTTGAATTTGCTATTTTCTGTGCTGGATGATCTTGAAACCCTTGGAAAAGACGGTAAATTGGCAATCTTGTACACTCAGGAAACGCTGGCTTCGTGTCTCAAGAGCGTAATAAGCATTCTGAAACAAAGTGATGTGCCAATTGAGGATCATTCTTCAATCAGAACAGATATTGTTGTGTCTGTAATAAGATCCTCAGATTCACCACAGGTGCAAAACAAGTTTTTACTTGTCGTCGCTGAATTGGCTTCCCTTTCTCCCGAGCTTGTGTTACATTCCGTTATGCCAATTTTCACGTTCATGGGTGCCCATACTGTTAGACAAGATGACGAGTTCTCAACACATGTCGTTGTTCAGACAGTGCTATGTGTCGTCCCAGCGTTGATTAAAAACATCGAAAGTAGCAGATTGAACGAAGAGATTCAGTTCCTCCTTGCCTCTTTTGCAACAGCCCTGTTACATATTCCAAGACATAGAAGGGTCAAGTTGTTCACCACTTTAGCCGCCACCATCGGTAGTGAACAGTCCATTCATCGTTTGCTATTCCTCTGTGGTCAGCAATACGCAAGCGCATACGCTAAACACAAGATGGGAGACTGCTCAGCTTTAACAGAATTTGCTTCTTCATTTTTGCAGTATTTCACTCCTGAAGAACAATTGAGGGGTGCTTTTGAGTACTTGCAACTTTGGTCACAAGTTCCACGAGATGTTTTGGATAAGGAAAGCTCTGATTTCACCAGACTTCTTTCTCAACCTTTGTTCTCAGATTTTTTGCAATCGAACAGATCTCAACTACTGTCCTTGCGTAAGCTATTGATAACTTTCATCAGAAGCGCCTTGACTGAATCTAAGACACCATCTGCTATCTCCAAACTAAGATTGAGCATTATTTCCTTGATCATAGAGGGACAAGATACTGTTGAATTGCAGAAGGTGTTCGGTGAGTTGATTGAATCCATAGTCGATTCCATAGACATTCTGTCTCAAGCCACAGAAGAGGAAGAAGACACAACCGATGAACTGTATAAATTATTGAGTGACGTCTTGGTTCTTCTTCCAGTCGAAGAGTTTGTCAAATCTGTAATTGGGTTCTTGTCCAATGCTTCCAATGAGCAAATTGACGCCAAACAATTGCGTACATCAAGACACTTGACAGTTCTCGCTAGCTCGAAGTTTGATACAGAACACACTGATGATCCTCATGCACATGAAGGTATTTACAAGTTGGTTCCTACGCTTCTACAGAATGTGCAATATCAACAAGATGTAGAATTGACACAAGCATCTCTCGACACAATCAGCAATGTTTTCAAGAGGTTCAACGATAGGATTGACTCAAAGCTTCTATTGGAAGTGTTGTCGGTAGTTACAGCGAAGGACGGTGTTCTCTACAGCAATTCCCCAGAAATAACAGTCTCTGCAATCAATACTATAACCACCATTGTTTCGATTATTGGTGTCAAAAGTATCGGTCACTATTCCAAGATCATTCCTCGTATCTTATCCATATTTGAAGAAACTCAAAAATTATTTGATTCTGATGTCGAAGATATTGAGGAGGATGAGAAGGACCTTGAACCAGCTAAGTTGGTTCAAGTATCTATTGTCGTTCTGTTCTCTGCTCTGATTAAAAAGATTCCTGCATTCGTCACTCCAAACTTGAAAGAGATCTTGCATTTGATTTTCAGAGCCTCAGCGGTACCTGAATCTATCAGAAGCTCCGTTTTAAACATCGTTGTTGATTCGGTCGACTTAAAGACTTATTTCAACAATCTCTGCTCATTGTGGAGTAGTGTCAAAAAACTTTCAGCAACCTCCATCGGTCTTTTCCTCAGCGCATTGGAATTAACCGTGGAGAATATGGACAAAAAATCAGTCATCAGCCAAGCTAGTACCTTTGTCAGATTCCTTTTACATGCACTTGAGTACGGAGCTGAATCATCATACGACATCAATACCATCAACAGGATCACTGCTTCCATTCACAAATGTGGTTTGCTATATGTTATGAAATTGAATGACAAAAGTTTCAGACCTTTGTTCGCCAGCATTGCCAGATGGGCATTCGATGGAGAAGGCGTAGTTACTTCTATTGGAGAATCAGAAAGGCTGCAAGCGTTCTTCAAATTTTTCAACAGATTACAAGAAAATTTGAAATCAATCGTGACTTCTTACTACAGTTATTTGCTTCCCTCTGTAGAGGCATTGTTACAAAGATTTGTTGATCATCCCGAATCCAAAGACACCAACCTGAAGAGACTCATCTATGCTTCATTGACATCCTCATTCAAATGGGATCAAGACGAATACTGGCAATCCCAGACCAGATTCGATCCAATATCCGTCAATTTGGTCAATCAATTCCAGGTTGTGGAAGATGGTATTGGGAAGTATCTTGTGAAGGCAGTTGTGGCACTTGTTCAAGCGACCTCATCTTCCGATGAGCACAACAAGACACTGTATGACCTGCTAGTGACTCATATGAGGTCTGATTGTAAGACTAGAGAGAAGTTCTGGTCTGTCAGGACCATAAAGACCATCTTCAAAAAAGTTGGAGAAAGCTGGATGAACTTGTTGCCACAGTTGGTTCCTGTTATTGCCGAACTTTTAGAAGATGACGACGAAGACGTTGAGCTCGAAGTAAGACAAGGTCTGGTCAAAGTCTTCGAGGAAGTCATGGGAGAGCCATTGGACAGATACCTTGAGTGAATGCCATATAATCACTATTCATAATATATAGGAAAACTACGTATGTTGATTAAAAATCGTGTTTTTTCCCCTGTCTTGTCTTTCTAGCAGTTTATTTTTCTTTTCTTTAGAAGGGCCATTCTCGGCGCTTATGTATAATTTGTTTGATTTGCCTTGTTTGATAGGTAGCACCGTCTAAAACAAGACAAATCCAGGCAACAGAGATGGTAGAGTTATTCAGAATAGCAGGCGTTGTCGATACAAAGAGGCACTTGAGAAAGGCTTTTGGCTTACCGCCACCAGGCAAGCCGAGCGTTCTTGTTGATCGTAATCTACAGAAAGCAGAAGTTGGACAAGAGGAGAATTATCAGAACAACGGAAGACAAGGCAATAACGACCAGACAGCTCGGTCTTGGCAGACTACTGGCGTTTTGGCGCCAATATCGTGCACAACGAGAAGTAGCTGGATCTTCCGGGCCTACGAAGAAGAAGAGGAAGAAGAGGAGAGCACGAATCTGAACAGCAATGGAGGTACCCCAGATGATCGTCATCAACTGAAGGAGTCATTTGCATTGTACGAGGATCCGCAAGACTTTCTCAATGAGTCCGATGAATCAAAGGCCAAGAATGCAAAACTTAGATCGCTATTCCGCCCTCCAACTCAATTGGAGAATATTTCAACAGCCCCTCTGGTCAATAAGCAGCTGAACTCAAGCAAAATACGTAAAAGGGCAGGAAAGAACCAGATTGATCATTTCTCCATAAGGAGGAATGCAGGTAAAAACTCACAAATTCCTCATCCATTGAGAGGTTCACAAATAGAGATTACAGATGAGAACTTGCCGTTGAATTTAGAGAGTGCTTGGGATGGGCAAGAAGTCAACACAGTTGATATTCAAGAATCATTGAACGCAAATCTTGATCTCGAAGAGGAACAAGAGGATAGCAGTTTTTTGAAAGATATAAACTGTTCTTTTCGAGAGATTTTCGATCGTTTTAGACAAGGAGAAGAAACGCTTGCACGCAGACATCCGTCTGTTTACAATTTCCCAACAAGTAAACGATTCGAGAGGACTTGAAAAGTATTTAAGTAAGTTATATATAAATGGAATGATGTGTCATCAATTGAAATAAAGTTCACTCATGTAGTTTGCGATATTGAAACCAGCAAGGGTTGATACCAACCAAAAGACAACAAAGAAAGGAATTGGGACGAGCAACAATTCTGTTTTATGCAAGAAAGGTAGTGAGTTGTAGCCATAAAATGTGATGATGAAATAGTATGAGGAGCTTATCAGATAGAGAGTATTACCTACTAGTGTGGAGAACCAGTTATTCAGCTTGAGTAATGGCAAAAAGAAAAATTGAATGAAATAAAGAGCCAACCATATAGCCAGATATGAATTGCAGTGAACATCAAAACAATACGTCCATTCCAAAGTTGAGTCATGAGGGATTAAAGATGCTATAGCCTTTAGTGGCGCTAAGCTGAATAGATTGCGTAATAAAGGACTTGAATTAATCAATGGGTGACGATAAGTCTGTGTTGGAGGAGTGGCAATGAATGATTGAACTGATGTAGTGTTTTCAAAGAAATTGTTCGCAAGAATCCAACCAACAGTAGCCACAATGGCACCCGTTACCAAGAAATCTACTATAACCATGTACAAGACCAATTTGAGAAGAGGCAACAGTCCAGGGGTATACGTGAGCCCCCAAAATATCGCACTGACAGTCAGTAACAAAGAGAGCAGTATGACAAACGATGGATCGTCTCTAGACCAAGTATTCTTTGTCTGCTTCTGATAATATAAAGATCGGTATACCCTTTTCGGCTGCAATACGAGGTGCACCATTTCCCAGACAGCTGTCTCAAAATCGAGAGAAGGCGGTCTAATGAGTTTCTTGAAATAAACAGGAAGTTGGAAACTTGCAAATCTGCCACCAACTTTAAATCGGCTGTTCGACCCCGATTGATATTTCTTTTTGTGTAATTTGTTCAGTTTCGCTTGCTTGGCAAATATCGTGAGTGAAGATACGGATCCTGCAGATGACTGTATGCTTTGTGCCACACTGTACAGGTCGTCTTGCTGATGCTGGTGCGGGTGCGGGTGGTGATTGGCACCATTGTTGATGCTTGATAAAGGGTCATCCCTGCCCAGCGGACCACCGACAGAGAATGAGGCAGCATTGGAGGATCCCGTGCCTATGCCAGACCCATGAGCATCTACGCTGTCTAATCCGTCATGAGTGGAGAGGTCGTCTTTGTTCAATGGCAAGATAGATGCACTATTGGAGGATGATTTCAATCCAAGCCCTTCGAGGGCACCTGATCTCTTCGACATTGGGTTGCTTTGCTCAAGTTGAAGGGTAACGAGCTATGAATTGTGTAGAAGGAAGTAGCGCTAGAATGAAATGCGTGCTTTGTGATACTGCATACCAATTGAGCAGTAGGGGCTTCCACTTGTTCTGGTAGGATTCGAATCTCTATTTTGGTTTACTTGGTCATTTATTTGTCTAGTTGGTGTTTTTTTTTCCTCAGATCAACATCGCCGATCGACGCGTCGCTCAGGGGGGTATATTCTTTCTTGAAAATGGAATTTTTACAATGTATTGTACTTCAAGTATGTATAAGTATATGTTGATAGACAAATGTGACAGAATATGTACAGTGACAAGCTAAATAAACCATTCTCTAATGCACAGGCATGGCGATGTGTCATCGATTGCGAATGAACTCTGTAGTTGATTTCTGACAAATTCCTTCTTAAGAGAGTAGACATCTTCATTTTTTACTGAGAGAGAAGAGCATTTAAACTTTCCAACTTCTCTTGGTCAATGAAACCAACCTTGTAAAGATAGGTGTGAAGAGATTTCACAAGCACTGCAATGTCTTGAGGTGAGAGATTGATGATTATGGTTTGCAAAAGCGAGCCAACATGAAGCGAATGAGTTGAAATGAAAGTTTCATAATAGAGGTAAGAGAAAGAACCCATCAAGAATTGACAATCCATTCTATCTGTGATTCCACCATGACCTGGAATAGTATGACCGAAATCTTTTACTTGGAATGCTCTTTTCAATCCCGAGGCGAAAAATCCTCCAAATGGGGCAATGAGTGATGCAAATGTTGCCAATACCATACCATGGAAATAAATTGGCTTGATTGTGACATATTCAGTTTTCACATAAGCGGCAACATAATTAGGAATCTTGTAAATTTGATGGATGAAAACTGGATTTGGATCACATTCGATTTCAGAAAGGCAATTAACGCTAAGATCATTACTCACAGGACAGATCAAGTAGCTGTAATTACAAAGAATGTAGGTGAGAAGAAGGCCCATAAATCCAGTACAAACCCAAGCACCAACAAAACCTTCGACTGTCTTTTTTGGGGAAATTGCTATTAATTGGGTCCTACCAAAAGTAATACCACAGATATAGGCAAAAATGTCATTAGTGATCACTAGACCAACGGGGAATAAGAACCAAATCATTCCATGAAGAATATTATTGATGATGCAATGTCCTTGTAATACAACCAAAAGAAGAATCATATGAGTGATACAAAGTTGTGCAAATTGGAATTTCAAAGAATTTTTCTTTAATGATGCAACAAACCCGACAAATCCCAAGACATAAAGACAGTAACTGATGAATTTGTGATGGCTAACAAAGCTACGAACAATTTCAAAATCGAGTAATGGCGAGTTGCCGGAGACTGAATTCTCCGAGAGGTATGTGATTAGTGTTTTACCATCGAGGTAATAAATAGAGGTGAATAAGAAGTACCAATTGAGCAGTGCTGTATGTGTCAGGTTCTTTTCATTCTTTGCCCTCGCGGTGGTAATGGCAATACATTCTTTGAAGACCAGCACCTCAAGCACCGACACAAACGCAATTGTCCAGAAGTGACCCGCACCAATGATGAAAAACATTCCGAAGATCATCACCAGTGTCCAGATAGTTCTGACGACAAATGTCTGCTTCTTCTTTTCTCTTTCGGAGACATTGGATGATGCACCATCAGCAGTTTTCTCAGCAGGGATCTTCTCCTCTGGGGCCGGGCTCTGGCCAGCTTTGGCCGCCTCCTCTATCGCTGCTTCAGCGGGCTTGATACCCGTCTCGGCCGCCTTCGACATGGTGAAGTTGTGATGCTGAAAAAGTAAAAAAAATTCAGACTGTGGAAGCCAGATGTGCCAGATGTGCCCGATGTATTAGATAACTGGGAAGCGCTTCTTGGGAAGTCCTGTGAAGCAAAAACAAAAAAAATAAAGCAAAGCGCAGATGTGTCCCCAAACTGAGCGGCAAGTCAAGGGCGATGCGCAGAACACACTCGGAGTACGTGGACGAAAGGTGCGGGAACGGGACCTACGAATTGGCACAGCAGCAGAAGCGGAGACTGCAGCACAATCGGAATATCACCAGAACAAAGAAACGTCCCGGTGGGTGCTTTTATCTGTTGCTCTCCAGATCCACAGAGCCCTCTGCTTCTGATTTTCTGCGCAGAAAAAAGACCCGTTCCAGTGCACGGATTTTCAACACCGCTCAAAATTTGTTGGCTCCCAGAGCATGTGACAGTATTGTGTATTTTTAACTATGGGGGTTTGGGATTTGGTAGTATTTTCTATAGTCTCTGCTGACGTAACCTCTCGTATGATTTCAGTTACACCTTATCTTCTTGGTTTTTATTTTTTTATTTATTTTATTTTTTTTATTTTTTATTTTTCCATAAAGGTGCACGGGTGCAGAGCCGGAGTAAAATTGTAAAGTGCACCCCAGGTATGTTTTTAATGCTAATCAGGGCACTATTTGAAGGGCAGAAGAGAGGCTTGATCAGCATCGTTTGAGCGCACTACACGTAGAATAGTGGGCTGGGATCGCACATGTCGACAGTTCCAGGCGTCTCCAAGCGAGCGCACCCGCAGCACGCACTGGGGAACAAGCTCCAGAACGTGGATAATGCCAAGCTCTTGGAGCAAATAGACGACGAAATACAAAACCTCAATAAGCTCAAAGCTCAGATAAAGAGGCAGCAAGCGCTGTCGCAGGACCCCGAGAAGGATGCAGACAACGAGCAAGATGCTGATCCTGCTGTTGTAGCAGAAATTTCAGACTGGAAGGACAATACAAAGAGCCTGGTGATGACTGCAGAAAAGTCGAATTACAGGCAGTACAGACAATATGAGTTGGCATACGATAGGGTCAAACTATTCTACAAAGAGCAGCACGAGAAGCAAACTGTAGCATACAACATTCAAGCGCGCATCAATTTCAAGACAAAAGTGCGAGACAAGATGACTATATGGGACGCTTTGATAAAGCTGAATAAACTTCTTGATGAGAGTGACCCAGATACAGAGCTTTCACAGATAGATCATGCATTGCAAACTGCAGAAGCGATACGAAGAGATAATAAACCACGATGGTTCCAATTAGTGGGGCTCATACATGATCTCGGGAAGTTGCTTTACTTCTATGATTCTGAAGGTCAATGGGATGTAGTTGGAGATACTTTTCCTGTTGGTTGTAGATTTTCTAAAAAAATCATCTACAATGAGTTCTTCAAAGACAATGTGGATTACAATAATCCCATTTACAATTCCAAATATGGTATTTATAAAGCACATTGTGGTCTTGATAAAGTCATGCTCAGTTGGGGTCATGATGAATATATGTACCATTTGGCAAAACAACACTCCACTTTGCCACCGGAAGGTTTAGCAATGATAAGGTACCACTCTTTTTACCCTTGGCATCAGGAAGGTGCCTATAAGTTCCTCATGAACGATCACGATGTCGAGATGTTGGATGCCGTCCGAGCATTTAACCCTTATGACTTGTACTCTAAGACAGACTTCAAATGCGATCAGAATGCTTTGAAAGGCTACTATCAAGACCTCATCGATGAATATTTCCCCAAGAAATTAGTGGACTTTTGAGTGAATACTGTATATAAGAAAGGAAGTTCTATTTTATTCTATCAATAGGGGTTTTTCATAATTGTGTTTTTTTCTATTTTTTATAACGTTTATAATTTTATTTAATTTACAGTGGATTGTATATTACGATAGGGAGCAACAAAAAACAAAAAACCAGCTGGAATCAGATAACCTTTGAATAATCACTGGATAAATTACGACCCAAAAGATATTGTACATTGTGTTGAAAATCATCATTTCAAGATTTCAATGACACCGAATGACTGCTCAATACCGTAAGATCCTGGATCCTTCCATAAGTCATCATAAGTGGAAAGCAGTATAACGTCATTTCCGTAGTCTTCAAGTATACTAGCAATAGCTGTCTTTTGGTTATCTACAGATGGAATATTCTTACCGTTTTGATTTCCTCTACTAGGGTATCCAGTCTCAGTAACAACAACCTCCAAAGAACCACAGACATCTTTCACAAGTTGCACCTGGCCCTTGATGAAGCTACCTGAGGTCTCGGCACTAGTGTATGGGTCGAAGTAAGGATGAGTGTTGACACCAACGAAATCAATTTCAGCGTCTGTGCAAAGCTGTGGATTGTTCTCGAAAATAACTGGTGGCTCAGCGGTAGTTACTTTACCGGTGTATCCAGCTGCTTTCAGTTTAGTTTTAACTGAAGATATCTTGGAGATAAGATCACCAACTGTAGCATATCCAGAAATAATGGCTTCATTACCAATGGTAATATAAGTGAATAAATCCCATGAGAAACCACTAGAGCTGTCAGCAATTGCTGACAAAAATGTTTCAACAGGTTCATCAATGGAGTCGACACCTGAAGAAGAAATCCAGAAACCTAAATTCACTTTCAAACCAAGTTTTGCTGCTGTTGGGAGAACTGATGTCAAGTAGTTACAATCATTACCGTATATTCTAACGATTGAAATACCTTTGGATGAGATAAGTTTAAGATCGGTTTCAACAGTAGCAGCATCTTTACAAGTTCTATCATCGTTGTAAGGTGAATACACGATACCTGTTGGGATGACTTGCGAAGCATAATTACCAGTTGCAGCAGGAGTAGATGTAGATGTTGCACTGGTAGTAGTGGAGCTGGTGGTTGAAGTAGATGATGTGCTAGTTGTGCTAGAAGTGCTAGAAGTGGAACTAGTGGAGCTAGTGGTGGCAGGTTGAGCAGCGGGTGTGGTTGCGACTTGATCAGGAGCAGTGGCTGTGGCTTGAGCAGGAGCAGTGGTAGGATCTTGAGCCGCAGCAGTGGTTGCAGCTTGAGCAGCGGCAGTGGTAGGATCTTGAGCAGCGGCAGTGGTAGGATCTTGAGCAGCGGCGGTGGTTGCGGCTTGAGCAGGAGCGGTGGTAGGATCTTGAGCAGGAGTGGTGTTTGCATCAGCAGCAGGGGAACCAGTGGAAGTTGTAGCAACATTCGCAGCAGCAGTGGTAGCGGCTTGGGTAGTAGCGCCGGCGGCAGCAGGAACAGTCGCTTCTGTATTAACAGTTGTGGCAGCTTGAACGGGAGTTGTTGTTGGATCGTTGACGACAGAAGTAGTAGTCAAAGCAACAGCACTAGTTTCCTCTCCTTGAGAGATTGTGGTCAAAGTGTTAGTGAATGTGACACCATTGGAAATCAAGACTTCGACAACTGGGATTGTGACAGTAGTAACATGTGTGTGGACCTGGGTTGTGGTTGAAGTTGGGGCAGTATGCACTCTCGTGACAACGACGGGGTCTGCAATGGGGACCGGGAGTGCTAATGCGACGTTAGCAAGAATGAGCAAAATTGCTGAATACGTTTGAATGAGTTGCATCTTTCAACTTTATCCTTCAAATAGTAGCTAGCAATGTAATGTTTGAAAAGAATGACTTAAGGTGAGTTTTTTTGATGATGTTCGTATTTTAAGGAAAGACTAGTTCTGGTGAATTTGAGAACTTTGAAACGAACAAGAATCAATTGGGAGCTGCTTTTGAAGAAGTTGAGGATGTAGTTTTACACTAAGAAGAAGAAAGAATTTATCTTAGAAACAAGCAAACATACACACATTTTGAAGAAGGATAGCACGGGGACACCGAAGTATTTATCGACTTCAGGTTTCTGTGGCACGCCATCTTCTTCTTGGATTTAACTTTGCAGCAGTGACATTACCGAATTGTGTTTTTGAAGTCCTTGATGAAATTCCTATTGTGTCTTGATCTCAGATTTTGATCTTCGGTTAAAACATACATGCGGAGATGCAAGCCATTTACCGCATTCGGAAAGAGCGCGAGCCAGCCGTTTCTTAATCTTAACAAAAAATCCCCTAAAACAGCGCAGTCGCGCCTATCGACGCACATCGAATTACCAAATTTGGTCAAAAGTCAGCCATTTTTGTAAAGCTCGCTTCTCAATGCAGTAGTATGCTGTATGGAAAGATAGCAAAATGGTAGTAGTTTTCGTGGTATTCAGATGTTTGAGATCGTCGTCATGATTGTTTATGAGATAATACCTGCTTGTTTTGTAGTATCAAAGCGTAATAAATCCTCAATTCAGAATTTCAGATCGTAATTCCTTCTTATGTTTTGCTCTGCAGATCTCGCAAGAGAAAAAATCACCGATGCAAGATGATGAAATCTCTCTAGTGGGCATCACAACTTTTCTTGATGTTGTATTTGTTTTCTGATGAGGAAAGAAAAACACACACTAGAAGACTGGACATTTAAGCGCCCGAAACCAAAAATGTGCCCTAGACATCTGATTGTAATTGGCCATATCTGCTCCAACCGCACCGTATGATGAGTAGACGCAAGAGCTCAGCGCTAGACATGGAACAGAGTATCCCGCTGGACCAGCTTTATCCTGTTCCGGAGGAGGACGAGGAGGACGAAGAACATTCCAATGAAAGCACTGGTGAGTCAGATAGATATCCTGATGTAAGCACAATAAAAGAGAACTACCTACCTATAATCATGTATTCTTTGGCGATTGCCACTGGTGGACTCATATTTGGATACGATATCGGGACTATAGGTGGGTTGGTCGAACTGCCTGAGTTCAAGAGAAGTTTTGGAGATGCACCAGATTCTCAAAGTTTCAATACAATTACCATTGGTATTATTATTAGTGTGTCGAGTGTGACGGCATGTATTGGTGGTTTGGCCCCAATTTGGATAGTCAAGTATATTGGAATGAAAAGATGTCTGATTGTGGGGAGTTTGAGTTATGGTTTTGGAGATTGTCTATCGTTTTTCGCAACTTCAAAAGCGCTGATCCAAATAATTTTCGGTAGAGCATTGAATGGGCTGGCAATAGGAATACTGTGCGTTGTGTGCCCGATGCTGATTAGTGAACTAACTTCAAAAGAAATAAGCGGTACACTTATATCATTACAACAATTAATGACGACGATCGGTATATTAACGGGGGCAATTACCATGTATTTATGTGCGAATGTTTGGTTCCCTCAAAGTGTTTGGCAGTACAAATATCCTCTGTTACTGGGTGTTTTGTTGTCCGTTTGGTCTTGCGTGCTGATGTGCTTCGTACCTGAATCCCCCTTGTGGTTAGTTGATTTCAAAGGTGATATGAGTAAAGCAAGACGATCAATTGCCAAAGTTCGTGGTCTCAGTCTGGAAGACGAGAAAGTAGTTGAGATACTCGAGGAAGTCATCAGTAGTGCGCAAAACTCAGGAAATGAAGACACACAAGGGTCTAAAAGTATTTTATACGGACAACCAAAATACTTTTTACGTTTAATTACAGGAATCTTCATACTTGTGATTCAACAATGTTCAGGTATAAACTATTTCTTTTTTTACGGCACAATGTTGTTTGGAAGTATTGGTATTAGTGACAGATTTTTAGTTTCTATCTTTTTAGGTAGTGTGAATTTGGTGTTTTCAATAGTGAGCATTTTGACAATTGATAAGTTTCGAAGGGTCAGTTTACTTAGAACTGGATCAATTTTGTTGTTTCTGTGTATTGTTATTTTTGCCACTGTTGGGCAATTCTTTTTAGGAACATGGCGTTTATTTGGGGTAATATTGATTATTTCTGCTTGTTGTTTTATTGGAGTTTTCGCGATGACTTGGGGACCATTGGCAGGTGTGATTGTTTCACAGTTGTACCCAGCTGGTATAAAAGTTAGGGCAATGGCAATTTGTGGGAGTTGTAGCTGGGTAGCTAATTTTACAGTTTCATTGATTACTCCAATACTTGCAAAAGAGATTGGATTTTCTGTAGGGTACATTTTTGCTACAATTTTGGCTTTATCCATTCCATTTGTACATTTTTATGTTCCTGAGACTAAGGATTACAATATACAGGATTTGGATAGAGCTTACGAGAGAAATGTTTATCCCAAGTTTCATCTGTAGAGTTACAATCAGCAAGCACTAGCGAATGCTGATTGTCCTCTAGTGTATAATAAGTAAGAGAAAATTCGGTTTTTTTTTAATTTTTTCAAGTTCAGTGTATTACCGTTTTGTGATTATATATTGAGAACAAGGGAGAAGCACACGTAGTGGGAGTTAATACGGGTTAGCCGTGTGAAACCACCACCAAGTGGAAATCAATTGTTGATATCGAATTAACGGGAAGATGCTTGAACTTTGATGTGAGCACCTTTAGCTTGTTGTTTAGAGATTTTAGAACCACCAGCTGCGATTTGCTTAGCCTTTTCAGCCTTCTTTCTTTCCTTTTCGGCCTTCTTTCTTTCTTTATCTTTGGCAGCGGCTTCTTCTCTGTTTGCCTTTCTTTGATCTGGTCTAAGAGCACGTCTTTCTTTAATAAGGTCTAAAGAAGCACCAACGATGGCTCTTTGGTGCTTGACGGTCTTTCTGGATCTCTTTTTGTTGGCTTCTTCGGTGATACCTTTCTTGTGGTGTCTTCTGTAAAGAACGGTCCATGAGATTCTTCTTGGGTTCTTTCTTTGGTGGAAAAGAGATGCAGATTTAGAATTTTGGAATCTGAAAATTTTGGAGTCACCTCTCACGAAGAGGGTTCCTCTTCCTGGGTAGATCTTGGAACCAGAGAATGAGTCAACTTCTACCTTCATTGTGGTCTATTTGCAGTGTCTGTCTATCTGAAAGCGAAAGGGTTATCAGGTAAATAAAGCTAATTTAGCAGGAACGAAAAGTCTTGAATATCGTCACAGTCAGGCTCACGCTCAGCACTGCAACGCACAGTATGGGACTGGGTCTGGTACTGGGACTGGGTCTCGGCCAGTGTGCCACTCTAGGCAGGAAGCTCGCTGGGCTCGGGCCCTCAGCCAGCCTGGAGACACTGGCAGTGTAGTGGAACAGTGTAGTGTAAGAGTGGAGTCGCTGGCCCTTAGTGGAAGGCCCATAGTGGAAAGTCCATAGTGGGTGGCCGCCCCGCGAACACTGCCAGTGTATGCCAGAACTGCCTGCCAGAACTGGGGCAACTGCGAGACTGGGAACCCAGTTTTCGCGCAGCGGTGTGCGGTGTGTCCCGATTGGGACAGCGCAGCTCTCGCCAGGGTGACTGCTACCGCGGCGGGCTCTGCCAACTCTGCCAGCTAAGCACAGCACACCTGCCACCTCTCAGCCCAGCCAGAAAAAAAGTTTTTCTCGCGCTTCCGCACTGAGTGAGAGTAAGCAGTGTAAGCAGTGTAGCCACTGTAGAGACCCTACGGGAGACCCCAGGGGAAGGCTTCTGCTCCAGAGGGTGAAGATTTCACACTTTAATTATCTTCACTTAATGCTTTTATTTAATTTGAAGTTTTCTTTCTTTATATTAAATATCACATTTTTTAATAAAGACCGGAGTGGATATTAAACAAGTACACAGAGATGGCACCAAAATCTAAGAGAAACGCTGACAACATCAACGCCAAGTTGGCCCTGGCTATCAAATCCGGTAAATACACCTTGGGTTACAAATCCGTCGTTAAATCTTTAAGACAAGGTAAGGCAAAGTTAATCATTATCTCTGCCAACACCCCAGTCTTGAGAAAATCTGAATTGGAATACTACGCCATGTTGTCCAAGACCGCTATTTACTACTTCCAAGGTGGTAACAACGAACTTGGTACTGCCGTTGGTAAACTTTTCAGAGTCGGTACCTTGGCTATCTTGGATGCTGGTGATTCCGACATCTTGACTGCTGTCGCAAACTAAACCTTCCATCCACTAGAACAAGTGCCTGGCAGATGCAGCAAAAAAACTCAATTTAATTTTTTTTTTGGACCTTTTTTTTTTTGGCAATTTTTCCTTTCGTTTGATCATGATACAGTAATGCTAGATTACGCCCATATAGAGTGCTCTGCACTCGCGAGATACTCGCGTTGACTCACAGAACCTTTTGCATGTACGCTATTTAACTATATATCACAATAATATGATTAACTTTCTGAATCACTGGTAACGCAGGAAATGCAAATGTCATAGAATGATTGCGTAATCACGCATACGCGTCAATCGGCGCGGAGCAGCGCGCCGATTTAGTGCGCCGTTCGGCGCGTCGTTCATCCGTGCGGAGAGTGAGAGAGCTCCAGATCTGAAAAGAAGGGTGTTTCTCACCCTCGGTATGCACCCCGCTTTAGGAAAGCTGCCATATTGAGACGAGAAAAACTGAAAGCCAACGCACGCCGTCCAGTTTTAGCTTCCCACTCCGTTACTCCACTGTTGAAAACCTTTTGTCGGAATTCCCTGGCACATATCGTATCCCTTCAGTGGTCCCATTGTCACCTCACACTCCGGTCATTGCTCGTTGAACAAACCTAATTGCATCTCTTCGCTCCATTGCTCGTTAATAGTCGCTGATTCACCGCCCCACCACCCACACCCACACCCACACACCGCCCCCACTACCCAATATCTACTGCACTCGAAGAATGTCTACTGGATCAGGATCAGAATCAGAACCTGCGCAGATCAAACCTGCCAGTGATCTGGCCGAAGATTACTTCGACATCTTCATTCGTATGAACGAGGATGACGAGAAAGATTACGCTTTCAGCGTCACAAAGAACACCACTTTTGGCGATTTGATCAAAATCTTTCACACTTTGCCCCTCAACTTGGCCCCATCTATTTTTTACAATAGAATTCCTACTTCTTTCTATGTATCAGCGGTACCAGGTGTCCTGACCCCATCGGGAACTTTGCTTTACGGTGACGATGCACTCAAACCCAAATGGTTGAGACCAGTCCCAAATTCTGCATTGGTCAAGGATGAGGCTTGGTCCGGTCAATTGCTTGTCCCAAACTTTCCATACAGAAAGAATTTGAAAAATGCCTTTCTCGCTTTCCTCTTGGTTTGGCTTTACACAGATTTACCTGATTTCATCTCACCAACTCCGGGTCTTGCACTGACAAACTACCTCGTCCGTGGAGCTGTCTTCCTCTTGGAAAATGTAATTCATAACCAGCGTATTGCAGACTCAATCAAAGAAGATATGTATGGAGAAAGTAACGTTGTTGCTCAAATTGTCTTCTTCGTCTTCCACATCCTGAAAATATTGTTCATATACTTCACTCTCAATTTCGGTATCATCAACCCTTATGAATTCAGACAAAAACCACCTCAAATCACCAGAGATGACCTCTTGGAAATCGGATGGACCGGTGCTAAAAAAGTCGCCTATGATAAATATCACCAAAAATACAGAGAGACTAAAATTGCAGAAGCAGGCGGAATCATTGCAGCTCACCATTCAGGTGTCTTGGACAAATTGAGAACCACAAGCGTCACTTTGGGAGATGGTGAAGGTTTTAACACCCCCTTCGTTCCTCTTAAAGCACCAATCACAGGAACAATCTCAGAAAGCAATTTAGAATTGCAAAAACTGAGAAAATCAAATAAATTCACTCTTAGCCATGAATTTTTCGCCTATCAAGATCAAATCTTCAGAGATCAAGTCATAGCACTGAAGGAAGATCCTGAAAAGTTTAACCAAGCTTGCAAAGACTACAGATCTTATGGTCTCATAAATTCCTCGGAATTCCTTTATGAAATCTTTGAACACAGACACAAGTTAGGTGATGGTACAGTCACTGAGGATAAACACGAATGATAATGTCAAAGAAATCTTCAACTGTACCCTTGGCAGGATCTTTTTCTTTCATTACTAATACGACATTTGTTCTTGAGCTTTGTGTCCTGTTTAATTTTTATTTTTATTTTTATCCTAATCATTACGTTGGTTTACTCTATTCATTCTCACAATTGATAATGTTTTGGCTATTTTTTTTTTTCCTTTATTTAAGCTCCCGTTTATTAGTGAGTAATATACAAACCTTTTTTTCATGTCAAAAGAAAACTTTTATTCTATTATGCATCTACGTCAATCGAGTATTACATCATTACCTTCCTCATCTTCGACCTTTGGTTGCCCAAACTGGAAGAATTCATGACTAAGTGCTTCATCCGCTGTTAATCTTTCCTTTGGATCTAATTCTAATAACCCTACTAAGAGATTGAAGGCCTCTGCGTATTCATCCCCTAAGGGTGTTCCTCTAGATTTACCTTTCTTGTCAACAACCACCAACAATTCCCAAGCAGGAGAATCTTCCGCTATGGTGTCTCCTTCTTTCGCATCTAATGACAATGCAGAATAGATGAAAGTAGCCAATGAATGCCCTTCCATACGTGGTAAGTTACTTTCAAGACCAAGTCCATGTAACCATGCACATTTTTGCATGGCTTTCGTACCAAAAACATTAGTCAATTCTACCAACGCATCAATGTCATCTTGAGAATTGAAGAATGGAAATCTCCTAGAAAGTAAAGTAAGTAACAAAACTCCTACAGACCACATATCGACTTTGGTAGTTTGATTTGGACATTTAAACAACACTTCAGGAGCTCTGAACCCTCTTGTTCCTGCCCTATTCGCTCTTCTTGCAGGCCTTTGATCATCCTTCAAATATCCATTCAATGGGAAAACTTTGGAAAGCAAAGGATCATCTGCTTGTGGTCCGCCTTGTAAACAAGAACATCCACCTGCTCTTGGTGAAGTTTCCCTTTCGGCTAAACCAAAATCCACTAAAACACCTTTCCTAGAAAAAGGATTATACAAGAAGTTTGTTGGTTTGATATCTCTATGAATGATTTTTAGATCGTGCACATATGTCAGAGCAGAAAGTAACTCCTGGATGTAATGACGTATGCCACTCAGTGGCAAATCTCTGTAGAAATCTCGGAAATCTGAATGCTTGTAATAGGGAAGAACAGCAATGACTTGATCTTCAAATCTCATGGCATCGATGAGAGGCGCCACATTGGGACACTTCACAAGACTAAATAATAATTGAAGCTCATTAAAGATTCTCTGTGGGGATGAAGTGACATAGATCCTTTTAAGGGCTACTATAGGTCTCGAATTGGCTTTGTTGGATTTTGTAAGTGATTCTCTGTTTTTGTGATTCTTGAGAACTGGTGAGCTCCAAATAGGATATTGCTTCTTATCCCATGAACCTGCTTGAATATCTTGCGCCCTATATACCGTGGAGAAAGTTCCTTCACCTATTTTATCGAGAAGTAAATAACTCTCAGAAAGCTCGGGAAATGATTGCACCAATGCTGCCATTTCATATCTGACATCCTCAGGAACCTGGGAATAATCGGGATAGTCATTATCCTCTTGACTATCGTCCTGGTTATTCTCTGGATCATCGCTAAATAGCTGTGCGGAGCTGTCTGGTGCTGACAGTGTTGTTGTATGATCATCTTGTATTTCACTACGTGTATTCGTTTCAGTCTCGCGTTCATCTCTGTTCCGTTTCAGTATATGCTGCTCCAAAGGTTGCTCGCCTAGATTTTCCTTTGCTATGACTTTGTTTGGATCTGTTCCAGAGCTGGCAGATGTATTATGCACGGTGTTTGACCGCACAGTCTCGTGTTCCTTCAGTTCCAGCTCGTTCTGGTCTTTAACCTCATCTGACTCACTTTCAGTCGCGTCTTCATCACCAGCGCTGAAGCCTTCGTAGCGGGTTGCCTTCACCAACCCATTTCCCTCTGTAGACTTCTGAACAACTTGTGTGGTTTGAGAAGGCTCAACGGTACTGCTCCTATACGCATCACTTAAAACAGACGATTCTCTGGAACCATCAACAGCGGCTCTGTGGTCGGGAACATCTGTATGCGTTTGCTTCATTGCTTCCTTTTCTTTGAGCCTCTTCAGTACCGAGCTCCTCTCTAAAATCTGATTATATTTTGAGCTTTCGGATTCAGCCTTGGCGACTTTAAGTGATCCATTGCCTTGCGCTTTTGCTTCCGGGTTGTTGTCCAATTGCCGTACCGTCTTGGATTGCGCCTTCGATGACTTGGCTCCGTTTTTGTTCTGAGATTGGTAGTCATCACGAAGCTTACCAATAACAAAGTTCTTGTTAAGTTTGATCTTCTTTGCAAAGGATGGTGGTGCGTGAAGAACAAGTCTTTTTGATTTGTTGACGGATGCATTACTACTTAAGGATCGATCACCAACGAACGGGTCTGACCCGCTTGTCCTAGATGATGCCTCGCTCATCTTCTGTGGATCTGTATACTCCACTTGGATCAGGTACTTGTCTGGACCAAACGCACAGTATTTATCGTAGAATATCACTCTATGAAGTGCCATTCAAATGAAAACACTAGAGAGTCGTGTTAGGTCGCGCTTCTCCCGTTTGGGAAAATAGATCGCGCACCCAATAATTCACGCGCCAATAACTTACGTGTAAGCTGTGCTTGAAGGCACAAAGCAACATTTACACAAGGTACCTGGCTGAGTTCACACAGAGTAAGCTGCGGGGCTTCCTTGATGGCTGTCCAACGCGAGCCACTCGTGAACTTCCCGTGACATTTCAGTTCAAATCAAATTTGCTAACCCCTCAAATAAACTTCTCGGTAACCTCCAAGATGGCACAGCGCTTAGATAATCTCAAGAAACATAGAGTTGCACATCCGCTCGAATCAAAGTTCACAACCACGCGAACAATGTAGGCATATCGTTACTACATGTATGCTAATATTGTCATCTTGGTGTTTGCACAATTTCAGAAGATGAAAAAGATACAAAAAAGACCAATTAAAAAAAAATTGTACAGCATCACACTTGATGGGACTCGAACCCACAATCCTTTCTTTAGGAGAGAAAAGCCTTACCATTTGGCCACAAGTGTCAATTCAGTACATTCTAGTCTCCCAATTTTACCCTGTCGTGCTTTTTCTGCTTACGTGATCTACATGTTTTTGCAACTTTTGCTAAAGATTGTATTTTGAATGCAATGTCCTACTCTAACAAGCTGAACGCTCATTCACCCTCTAGATAGCCTTATTGTAAGGTGGGGACACCATTATTTATTCTCTAGTAAGAATTTTGATGAAAAATCGCAATCTTTGCTGAGTTCACCATCCTATAAAAAAATTCAACTCTGGAAAATCAATTGCGAATTCATGGGTGTAGGTCATTGAGACTTGCATTTGTTGGAATTGCATGTTGTCGTACAATCTATTACATTTCAATCACATAATTGTTAGGTTTTGCAACCATACAGTATTTTTTCAATGAAGGAAGTAAGGAATGCGTACAATATTTTAACAATATCAGTTAGTCTGAATGTATATATATTAAACAGAAGTCCTCAATCACAGCAATTCGATCACCTAAACTCCTCGTTGAGAGTCCAGCCCTTTTTCTCTGAACTCCAGGTACATATCGCTTTCAGCATAGACCTCACTGTACGCACTTGCTTCTCATCGGAAGTGTCCACTTTTAAGGCATTTAGAATATTTGCTGAACTGCTGAAATAACCTTTTATACCTGACATGTATGTGCTCAACTTGTTGATCAGGTCTTCGTCACTGATATCAATGCGAGTAGCTGTCGACTTCTTTTCGTTCTGTTGCTTCTTTCTCCTTATACCGTCCAAGATACTGGATGAAGAAAGACCATTTCCATTCGATTCGGGGGCCACAGGCGACAGTGAGCGACTCAACGGGGAAGCTACTTCCCGTCTTCCAAAATCGCGTTGGTTGTTTTTACGACCTGCAAGACCAAATCTGCCTGTCCATGTTGGTGTGCCCGCCTTTGCGCGACGTGTTTGCTTTCTTGATTCACGAAGCGCCTTCACGGCTTCGTCTGCAATTCGGGAGGCTTCTCGATCAATGAGATCACTTTGGGAGCTGCCTCTATTCATTATGGAATCGTGCTGTAGTGCTGAGTGTACCCCTGTGTTGGCGAATATATTAGCCATGAAGCCACCGTCAGCTTCATTTTGGCGGCTTTCGCTGGAAGATCCCTCCTTGTCATCACTCTGGTCATTATTCTCTCCATCTTGATAACTCTGCAAATCGTGAACACCTTTCATTTGAGAAACTTGAATGAAATCATCATGCGAGTCATCAGTTGCGTCACTGGGGAGGTTCCGACGTCCTGGAAATTTTGACCGACGTTCTTTGGAGCCCTTGAAACTGACTTCCTGAGCGCCAAAAAGATCTGCAGTCTCTGTACCAGAAGTATCTTGGTCACCAAGAGAGAATAAATTGTACAAATCGTTCATTTTGAAAAATCCTTTCTGTTTTGGGTCTTTCAATATCTTGTTTGTTAAAAACTGTTTGAAAATCTGACGATGATAGATTTTCTCCTCAATGGAACCGGCTGTCATAAGACGATATATGGTGACATCTTTCTTCTGCCCCAAACGCCATGCTCTTTCTCTGGCTTGAAGATCTGTTGAAGGGTTCCAATCAGGATCGTAAATTATCACTCGACTGGCACCTGTTAAATTAACACCCAATCCACCAACTCGGGTGGTAAGTAAAAAAACATCAAAGTCGGACCCATTGTTGAAAGAATCAACTAAGGATTGCCGTACACCTATCGGAGTGGTTCCATCCATTCTCAAGAAACGGTAAGCGTCTTTATTGTCTTTGTCTGCATTTAAATAAATGAGGAATTCTTGTAAAATATCTAACATTTGCCTCGTTTGTGTGAAGATAAGACACTTGTGGTTTTCTTTCTTCCATAGTTCCAAAAGAGTTCGAACAACCTGTAACTTACCGGACTTCTCCTCCAATGACCCTGTCTTTGGCACTTTCAACTTGCTCTTGACATTCAAGTCTATCAGATCAGGATGGTTGCAAATCTTTCTGAGCACATCAATTCCAAAAAGCGCATTTCTTTTACCTCTAAGAATACTAGCCAAATCTTCGGACTTCAAGAACTTTTCATATAATGTTCTTTGAAGACTTGTTAGCTTGCAAAAAAGGACCATTTCGCTTTTCTTAGGCAAATCTTTGGCAACATCTGCTTTGACTCGGCGCAGGAGATAAGGAGATATAAGATCACGCAACACAACTGCACATTTGTATCCTGTCTGAACCTGAACATTGGTTGCATTGGCGTATCCACCTAGATTTATAGGAACACAGAATTGTTGTTGAAAAACAGGCAATGTGCCTAATCTTCCTGGAAACACAAAGTCAAACAGTGACCAAAGTTCTACCAAGTTGTTTTGAATGGGTGTTCCAGACAAAATGATTCTATGTGGGGTCTTCAATTGTTTACAAGCCAAAGTAATATGACTGTCTGGATTTCTGATTTTATGTCCCTCGTCCAATACCACATACCCCCATTTCTGTTTGAGAAGGTATTGCGAATAAATTCTTACCCCAACGTAGGTAGTTATTATCACATGACCTTTCGAGCTAACCCTATCAATCAACTCTTTTGCATTTCTGGCCATGATAGTGGAAGCCTTACTCTTGCGCGAGTACTCTTCCTCGGTGGCTAGCAGTGATTCCAATGAATCCTCTTCGTCGTCATACTCATCTCGAGACGCTTTGCTGGCTTTGCCGGTCATTCCACTCCCAATAGAATGTAGAATGATAGTTCTGAGTGGGGGCCACCACTTGTGGAACTCGTTGCTCCACTGCCTCAGTACAGTTGCTGGACAAACCACCAGTACTGGTTTATCAAGTTTCCCGCTGTAGTGCAATCCTGCAAGGAAGGAAATCACTTGGATGGTCTTACCCAATCCCATTTCATCACCAATTATACCACCGGTGCGCTGAGAATATAGTTCCCAAAGCCACTGCACGCAGGTTTTCTGGTAGTCAAATAGAGAAGGATATATGTCACCGGGAATCTTGTATTCATCATTCAAAACTGCATCTCCAATAGAAGGATGTGGTTTGAGCCATTCTGGGACACCTTCATCATCTTCGTAGTCGGGCTGAAGCTTTTTCCTCAATGCTGACCTTCGTGTAACCCATTCTTTCAGCCGTTGTTGGTATCTTTTTTCATCACCATCATCAACATTCAAAAACTCGTCAGTTTTCACGACTTTGCGTCTTTTTGCCTCCGGTAGCAAATCAATGTCATCGTCGTCGGAAAGATCTTCTATTTTCTCTTCTTCGGACAGAGACCCTTCACTGAGATCGCCTTCATCAATATACTCGTATTTTTCATCATCTGCATCCTCAGCGTCCCATGGAGCATCAACCTCAACCACATCATCATCGTCATCATCATCGTCATTATTGTCGTCATTATTGTCTTCCAAATCACCACCCGCCGGCACTTTCGCAGTTTTCTCGATTGGTGTTTTTCGATTCTGAGAATCCTGCTCCTCGGACTCCAAAGACTGAAGACCAGGTGCCAATAAATTTTGGTGATCTGGTAGTCTCGATGAGGTCTGAGTAGAGGAAGCCTCTTGCAGAAAGCCGTTTGAATTTCCGAACGCCGTTATCTGACCGGTTCTGATGAGAAACTCTTGTCTAGTTTCTGAGGGCAGTTGGTGAATCTCGCTGTCTGGTGCAGATTCATTTTGAGCTACCGAGGTCGTAACTTTCTCTTGCTTCTCCTTGAGTCTTTCTCGTATTTCAAGTAAATCTCTCTCCAGCGGAACTTTCTCTGTTAGCTTCAGGACTCTTATCTCCTCCCTTATGCGCTCTTTTTCAGATATTCGAGTATTGCCATTTTGCAACTTAGTCTCGAGCCCACGGAGTTTGCTCACAACCTTGTTCAGCTTGTCCTTTGTCTTTTCCAATCTCTTCTCCTCACTCTCGATTTCCCTGCTTAGAATTGCTCTGTCTGCTGTCTCTGCCACCTCCCGCTCCAGCGAGTCTTGTGCCACAAACTTGACTCCCAGAGATTCCAAGGCGCTCTGACCAGGTCCACTGGGGACGCTATCAGGCACCTGAGCAGGTGCCTGGTCTTGTCTGGCACTGGAAGTGCCTTCTAGGTCGCTTGTATGGTGCTCCTCTGCCGACATACTGCCACCTCTGCAACCAATAACCAGCAAAAATGATTTGCAAACTCAGATCTATTTCCTAGTTGCTTCTTGTTTAAAGGGCTTAATTTTGCCCGCTGCAGAATAATTTACCCGTCGCTGCGCCACATGCACGGAGAAAAACTCACCCACGGACACAGCCACTAGTGCTTCCCTCGTTTAGCTGGTGGCTGTGCACGGCAAAAAAGAAAAGTCTGCACTGCCGTGAAAATCGACCTTGGCGCTTTTTTCATTTGCATTTTGCGGAGGAGACTCCCTCAATAAGGAACGAGCACTTTTTTTCTTTTTCCACAAGCAAGGGGGGTTTGAATTCAAGGCCTTGCAGTGAGTCAGCTCGGGGTATGATTATTGATTTGGCTTAAAAAGTTTGTGCACTGAAATAAAGCTGACTGGGTCTGCAAGGTGGTGCACACTTTTATTAAGGTTCCTTCATCCTCGGAAGTCTTAATATCTCACAGCAAGATAACACGAAGGCACTACCTCTTATTTCAGCAATGACAGTGGTGGAAAGAATCTCCTCAAACCTGGAGAAAGACAGAGTTCAAGAGCTGGAGCAGCTATTATTGCCAGCTGTCAGAAAACTCATCGACCATGTGAAGGCCACTGACAACGGCGAAATAGGAATCGGGCCGCGCTTCGAATCGCCCAAGGACATATACTCAGTGCTGGATCTGGACAACCTCAAGCTCTTCGAGTCTCCACTACAGGGAAAGCCTGACGAGGTAATACAAGTCTTTGAAAAAATACTGGCCAACTCCGTTAACACTTGGCACACGGGATTTCTTGACAAGTTATATGCGTCGACAAATCCAATTGGTATTCTATCTGATCTCTTACTTTCGGCCTTGAACACCAACTCGCACGTGTTCACTGTTTCCCCCGCTTTAAGTGGTATCGAGCGAGTCGTGGGCAAAAAATATGCCAACATTTTCGGCTATGATGGAGCTAGAGCAGGTGGGCTCACTTTTCCAGGAGGCTCGTGGTCTAATATCACAAGTTTGCATATGGCCAGAAGCTCCTTGTTCCCAGAGACCAAGCAGTTGGGAAACACCAAGAAATTCGCTGTCTATACCAGTGCACATGCGCACTACAGTGTGGAGAAAGGTGTCATATTATTGGGATTGGGATCAAGTTCATTGTTTAAAGTCCCTGTGGACGAATATGGACGTCTCATAATTGACGAACTTGAAAATGTTATTCAAAAATCAGTCAAGGAAGGTTACACTCCGTTATATATAAATGCTACAGCAGGTACCACAGTGTTCGGTTCATTTGACAATTTCCACGAAATAAGCAAGTTGGCAAAGAAACACAAAATTTGGTTCCATATTGATGGATCTTTAGGTGGGAATGTAATCTTTAGTACCACAAAAAGAGCGCATTTGAGCGGAAGCCATCTCGCAGATTCTATCACTGTCAATCCTCATAAATTATTGGGTGTTCCAACCACTTGTTCCTTCCTTTTGGTGCCTGATGAAAGAATTTTCCAAACAGCTAACTCATTGCAGGCTCCTTATTTGTTCCACAGTGTCTCCGCCGACGATGAGAATTTCGATCTTGCAGACGGCACTTTGGGTTGCGGTAGAAGGGCCGACAGCTTGAAGTTTTACTTGGGTTGGCTTTACTACGGTACCGAAGGATATGGTCAAAGAATCGATCACGCATATGCTCTTGCATCTTATTTTTCAAAGCGTGTATCTGAAATACCAGGATTCAAGCTATTGAGTCAGCTTGATCCACCTTGTGTTCAAGTTTGTGTCTATTACAACCCAAGTCTCAAACATGCCAAACTCGAAGACATACCTGGAGATGAAAACACAAAACTTACTAGGTACATTGCTTCTAGGTTGCATGCCTCAGGTAAGTTCTTGGTGGATTATGCTCCAAACCCAGCGGCTGATACAGGTGAGTTCTTTAGAGTGGTCTTTAACTCTCCTGTGGTTGATAGTTCTGTGCTTGATGATTTGATTGAAAGCATCGTAGATATCGGATCCCAGTATCCTGGATCCACATAGGTTCATTATTTAATCGTAGAGTTTAGAGAATATATTTATTAAATCCATTTTTTTTTGCGTTTGTCAAAATTGTATATACAAGTTAAGTGATTCCATACTATGTGTCATTTAATTTTTGGAGCTCGAGTTCAGCGCACTGAGCTTGTTCATTTCCTCCCTGGGATCAAAATCTCCAGATGATAATTTCGCATACTGTTCATCATATTTCCCTGTACTTAATGTTCCATTTCCTCTGATTCTCTTAGACATATCGACTATGCCTCTTTTGCACTCCAAGAACGTGGCGAGTTGAGCTCTGCAAAGTTCTGGAAGTTCCCTAGCTAGTTCAGGGTTTGTTATGCACTCTTTCGGTGTGTTCCTCTCTATCATCACACATGGCGTCCTCTGTAGGCAAATCGCCACTTGCTTTAGCTGGTCTTTGCAACTAAGTTGAAAGATCGTAAAAAAGTTAGTATCAAATCTGGAGTGAGTGCTCGCCAGAAACTTCTCTGTTGCACAGTGACACATACCTTGCAACCATATCTGTATTGAACCGTGCTTTACTGCGTATATGCCGTAGTTAGGATAATAGCAGGGTTTGTTCGGAACGTTGTGGATCAAGAAAATGCAAGACTTAAAGTTTATGTCTATATACTCTTCTTTATTTTTTGAATATATATTTTTTCTGAGCATTCTTTTGGGCTCGAGAAACAAGAAAGGGCCCCATCCATGCACGCATGCATGCATTTATGATTTGATATATCTTTATACCATAGCTGCTAGTCATTGAATCCGGGACTGAGTCCGAAATCGAAACAGATAGCGTTGGATCATGGTTCTACGGTTCCTCCCAGGAGAGCCCAACAGAGCTCCCACTGCGGTATCTTTTACCGCGTGGAATGATATCCAAATACTCACATATTGCTCGGGGAACAACCTGGTGATCCTCACCAACAAATTTCAGCATTTGCAAACCATATACCTACCATCTGACTCGTTCGTCGTGGGGGTTAACAAAGTGAATGGTAAAATAGCAATAGCACTTGGCAATCGCATTTTGGTTTATATACCAACATTGTACCGTTTCTCGGAATTTTTGTTTAGCGGAGGCAAAGATACGTCAAAACTCAGGGTGCAATGGGCATTGGAGATTGAGATTTCTAATGAGCAAGATCACACCGAAATCAACTGTGTCAGCTGGTCTGATCTCTGTAACTTCAAAGATGAAGGAGAATTGACTTCCAATAGAGTTTTTGGACTTCCAGACAAGTACAATTCAGAGACAAGTAGTGAACTGATTGTTGGATCTCAAGAATCTTTGACATTATGGCGTCTGTTCTACAGAAATGACGGCGGAACGAAAACAATAAATAGTAGAGTCCTCTGGTTCATGAAGCAGCCGAGACCGATTTACATGGTCAAGTTTTCACCCGGTGCTACGGCCCTCGCAAGCATAGGCTTCAATGATAAGCTGGTGAAGCTGTGGCATAGACTCTCATTTGGTATTGAATCCTCTGGATTCGAATTGCGCTACCTGAGTCATGACCAAGTTGTGTCACATATCCAATGGCGACAAATTGTAGCGGATAGCTCTCATACTAGTACAACTGTTCCCTCGTCTTCAAGAAGTACACCGCCACCTCCAAGTTCATATCCAAATAGTCTGAAGCCTACTAATAGCATTGTGGATCTTGCGAGTGCATTCACCAATTCTTCCATCACAAATAATAAGGGTCACAACGTTCTCTTCA
This sequence comes from Wenyingozyma succiphila, assembly GCA_001599255.1. NCBI lineage: Eukaryota > Fungi > Ascomycota > Pichiomycetes > Pichiales > Pichiaceae > Wenyingozyma > Wenyingozyma succiphila. Next base: position 609,478 of record BCGL01000005.1, on the reverse strand, counting down.
CGCTCACTACTCGTGGATTGTTCAGTGCATACTCAGTAGACAACGCAGAAAGAGGTTATCGCGCTCAATGTGTCGGAGTTTTCGATCTATGGACAGGTAAAGTGAAAGATAATAAGCAATACTCCCCAAAATATGTGGTCCTTATAGAGAACAAAATTGTAGAAGAAAGACTGCAAAGCCTGTACGCAAAATTTGAGAGCCATACATTTGATGGTAATAGAAGCAGAAGTAACTCCGTTTATAGTCTTCATCGCCGACGGGAAGAAAATATCACCGAATTGTTGGATCTTAAAATCGACCTTTTGCTTGTTCTTGATGCTGATGGTTCGATGGAAGTATATGCAATTGCCAACTTGAGTTCTGATATATACTCTCCCATGCAAGTAACGAAACTTTCGAAGACTATACAAAATGGCTCCTTGGTTCCTGTTGATCTTAAATTGGGACAAAATGTCTTACCGGAATGGGCACAGAATTTATTTATTCAAGAATCAGCAATACAAGACACTCAAAATGCAACTGATGTTAATTTAGTGGTCCATGACATTTTCAAAAACACTATTAGACATGTGAGCATCTCGCTTGATGAGCTACTACAATTGGAACCAGAATGGAACACGGGAACAGTTGTTCTGAAACCAAACGGAAACGAGCAGGTGAAAGGTAATGGTAATGGGCATGCACCATTTTTGAGTTACGTCAATACAAAGCAGATATTAGTTGGCCAATTGCAGAACAAGTTCACTGGATTGAACAAGTCTACAAAGAAACTGATCAGATCTCTGGATGGTTCGACTTTTCTTTCAATCACACGATTTTCAGAATGCTATTTGTGGTTGACAATCCCATTGCCCCACGGAAGAAATACTTTAAATCGAAAAGCTACGATTCTCACCCCATCTCCTATAATTAATGCTGTTCTTTGGAAGAATGGTGACTATGTCATAACATTAGTCGAGGGCAAGATTTTGTGTTTCGACGCCAGACCAGAATCACTTACAAACGAAAAAGAGAAGACAAAGATTGCTCGTGTGTGTGGATCTACCAACCTTGATAGACACGAAGCTCCCATTCTATTCTCGCTACTACCAGAGACGGTTTCGAATACATGCCATATACTTGCTCTTTACGAAGATAAGTCTTGTGTCTCGTGGACCCTCACACTTGATCGGACATTGAGTGTGATTAGCATCGCTAATACAACTATAAACAATCTTCCTGGAATTAATGAGCCGAACGTTTATTTGGCAAGTGCCATCGATCCTGTGGGATATATGGCCCCCTTGGATCCAGGATCCAACAGAGCTGTGTTGTCAACTATATCCAAGAATGGAAATGTTAACGTCTATACCGCCTCCTTAACTCAGACCGCCATTGAGTTATCTTTGTTATATTCGTTCGACACCAGCATCAAGAACAGTAGGTTCATTCGTGGATCCTCAATTCACAAACTTGCTATAGTCGCTGAGGATTATAAGTCATTGAGCATTTGGGATATGAAATACATGACTTTGGAATTTGAGGAACAAAAAGCAAACTCTATCATCAACGATTTGGACTGGACATGCACTGAATACAAGCAAAGTATTCTTGCCGTTGGATACAGCAGGCACGTCACCTTGTACACGCAATTGCGTTATGACTATACCAATGAGACCCCAACATTCGCTGCAATTCGGAAAATTGACATCTCAGACATAACAACCCACGACATTGGTGATTCAATTTGGATGGCAAATGGTATTCTCGTAATTGGTAATGGTAATCAATTTTTTATTAGTGATAAATTTCTCGAGCCAGCTGAGGATGAATTCACGAGCCAAGCCATAGGTACCAAGGATATTGTCAATCATGATCTTTTCAGTCTATGTTCGGCGCTAAACGGTCCCCTTCCTCTTTATCATCCGCAATTCATTATTCAATGTTTGCTCTGTGGAAGATTCAAAACTGTTGAAGCTATTTTCACCAAGCTTTCCGTGCGTTTAAGAGAACAGCATCTTTATGGTGAACAGCGTTCAATTGATTCCAATCTGGGTTTCGCTGCTGGTGATTTGATTAGAAGAGAAAGTATAATAGAAGATCCAATTAACAGTGCATCGCTGAATGGTGGATCAGGGGAACTTTTCCGATTGGACAAGCCTGGAGTGGCACTGATTTCTGAAAGATTACAAAACTCGAAGTTGCCTTATCTTACTGGGCATCAACAAATTACGCTCTTGTCCACAATTGAAATCATCAGTGACATATCAGAGACATATTTCAATGTATTAGACAATAACGGTCTACGGTTTTTCGTTGGTATGAAATTACTACAATTGAACATCACGAAGAAGGCTCCTCATTCGAGCCAGCGTATTCCCAGAAGAGATGTTGTATTTGCTTTGCACACCACGCAGAAAGAAGTGCTCTTGAATCTTGTTAGAGAACAGCACTCCAATAAAGTGAATTGGGTGACTTTTGCTAGATACGGTTTGGCTTTTTGGCTTGATTCTGAGCCTCTGGTTGAGGAAATAGAGAAAGTGGCCAAGAATGAGTTTTTTGAGTATGCAGAAAATAATAATGGAGCGCGGGATCCCACAAGCTGCTCAATTTTCTATTTAGCGCTCAGGAAAAAGACGGTGTTATTAGGACTTTGGAAAAATTCAACAGGAAACTCAGAGAGGACTAAAATGATCAAATTTTTGAGCAACAATTTCGAAGAGAAACGTTGGAAAACGGCTGCATTGAAGAATGCTTATGTTCTCTTGAGTAAACATAGATATACGGAAGCTGCGTGCTTTTTCCTTCTTGCAGATTCACTTAAAGACTGCGTGAATGTTCTCGTAAGAAAGATTGGCGATCTTGACCTGGCTATTGCAGTAGCGCGCTGCTACGAGCGTTCAGACAAGGGAAAGGTTTTCAGAGATTTACTCCTAAATAATGTGCTTCCGCAAGCCATTGAAGATGGGGATCGTTGGACATTGAGTTGGATTTTTTGGAAGCTAGATGAAAGGGCAAGAGCTATCAAACTTCTTGTAAAACCCATAGATGATATTCTCGAGGACGCGAAAGCGCTCACTCCTGATTCGAAAGTGAATTTCAAACTCCAAATTGCCGTTATCACAAATGAAGACCCAGTGACGTTGTTCCTTTACCACAGTCTTCGCAAAAAGCATCCCAAGCTCTTCGGCGACTTCTCGAACACAGATTTGACTCACGAGTTCAGTTTCGTTTTGAGAGCAATATCGACTTACGAACGTATGGGATGTGACTTTTTGTCTTTGTTTCTACTGGGTTCCTGGTCCTTCACTAAAGTTGGCCAACAATTGAATACCAAGGATGACTCTCACGGCGGCAGTGCCACGCCTGTAAATAAGAGTTCTGCTTACGTGGGGGACAACTTCGGTTTTGGTTCAGGGACATTGCCTCTTCCGCCTCATCTTGTAAATCGTGTTCAGCCACCTGCGGTGGCCTTCAGCGAGCCCGATATGTCAGCTTTCGATTTTTGAGTCAGAAAGTAACTTCAAGTTAATGCGATATGTAAATGTCTAAATATATAATGTAATGACTAAAAATGTAATGACTAAAAATCTAGTATTGGGCGTTTCGAGGAAGTTGCGCATATTGCAGTGCAACCTTTTTATTCTTTCGGTATATTGGCAAACTCGTATAGGGAGCTTGAAGCCGGTGCTACGAGAGCAGCGTTTTTGAGGGTAGATATCAGTTGTGCTTGTAATGGTACAGAGAATTTCGTAAAAAATGATGGGATTCCCAGTCATATGTTGTAGCTGAAAAGTTCCTGACATAGGGTGTATAGAGTTGAGAATTTGCGTTTGAAGCATTCATGGACACAAAGGGAATAGAATACGCAAAAATAAATGAGAGATCCAATAGTGAGTAAGAAATAAGCACCTAATATTGCTAGTTTTTCATTTTCAGAGATTGATGTAGACGCTGTCACCCAGTTGATTAGTGAAAAGCTGCTCCACTGTGATTCAGACGTCAGGAAGCCACTCTGGCTGTGTTCAAATCCAGCGAGACCGATATACGAAAGAACATCCCGCACGATCAAAATCATCGCAACCGGATAAATAGAAGCGATCGTATCGCTGAACACCCCCAGGATCTTATTCGTTTGAGTGTGCATTTTTCCGGAGATCTGTGTATGTACGAGATGAGATTTGTGTGTGTGGAGTAGGTGAGATGGAGCGAAAAATCCAGACGACCTTAACGCAGATCAGAAGTCTTGAAGCTAGTGTGGCGACTTATATGGGTATCACCGAGGAAGCAGACTGAGAGGTCGCTGGTTCCATGCTTGATGATGCCGCTGGAGTTACCTGTGATTTTAAGCATTTTCACTGTTTTTCAGTTCGGTATACTGATCAGTGCAGAGAAACACCCAGCAGCAACTCTCCAATCAACCAAGTTACCTGATTAGGAAATTATGGAATTTGGGGTCCGATTTCCATGTGCTGGGAGGATTATTCACCGACATTTGGCGCGCTTTAGCACGATTCTCTACATATGTATGCTCGGGCGGCCCAAAGCCCAAAGATGCCGGCAGCCGAGGAGCGACTTTACTGGAGTTCGATACAACTTGGGGATTGAGATGCCCACCATGTGTTTGCAACCTCCAAAAACCGCGAGAACGCTGGCTATCACTGCGCAGGGTTGCTGGTTGTTGCTGCCATGCGGAGAAGCTGGAAGAGAGCAAGCGGAACAGAATTCTAAACAGAATTCTGGACTTCTCTGCCTGTGGGGAAAAAAACTTAAAGAATACTGCATGGAAACCTTCGTGAATAGTGAGAAAAAAAAAACAAGGGGGCTAACTGGGAATTGAACCCAGGACCTCTATTCCCCTAAAATAGAATCATACCACTAGACCATTAGCCCAAAACATTATTGTTTTCCTCTCGCGTTTGCCCCATGAAGTTCTAATGTTTTTCGCAGCTCTATGCGGATGGTGTACGGGTGTTTTGTTAGTTTCCGTCTTGTTTACACTTGTAAGCTAGTTTTAAGCTAACGCCAATTATCATGCCTGTGATCTTGCAAATATTCAGATTTCTCCACTTTGACAACGGAGAGCCAGCTACAGGCTACAAGACGATAATGATGCAAACAGCTGGAACTGGTCCCACTGCAACTTCGCATAGGAAGCTCTCGCGTTCAACGTGGAGATCCAGTCAGAAGTTCGCGTCCTCACATGTATTGAAGAATACCACAAGAATATCACTCGCTGAAGATGAGTCTCCCAGTCGAACAAAGAGGCAGCGTGCTTCCAGGAACCCTGAAGGCGTTTCAGTATTTGCGCGGCTTAGCACCGCAGGGACAGGGTCCGGCGGGCTACCTCATTCGGTCGCAAAACGCTGGACTTTGGATGATTTTGAGTTCGGTAGAAAGCTGGGGAAGGGTAAGTTTGGGAAAGTTTATTGCGTCCGAGAGAAAAGGACTGGGTTCATCTGCGCTCTCAAAGTGCTCAACAAAGAAGAGCTTTTATCATATAATGTCGAGAAACAATTCCTCCGGGAGGTTGAAATACATTCGAATCTTCGGCATGTCAATTGTACGCGTCTGTATGGATGGTTTCAAGATGAAAAATCTCTGTATTTGATATTGGAGTACGCCTCGGAAGGTGAAATGTACAAGCTGCTGAAGAAACGAAAAAGATTCGACGATGTCACTGCTTCCCAATACATATACCAAGTTGCTAAAGCTCTTAATTACTTGCATAAGAAGCGAATCATCCACAGAGATCTGAAACCTGAGAATATATTACTTCACTTTGACAACACTGTCAAGCTGTCAGATTTTGGCTGGAGCGTGTACGCTGCTGCCAGCTCAAAGAGGAAGACAATGTGCGGAACACTGGATTATCTTTCTCCTGAAATGATAGAGACAAAAATACACGATTACCATGTAGATGTATGGGCGCTTGGTATTTTAACCTATGAATTTTTGGTTGGCAGGCCCCCCTTTGAGGAGTCTAACCAAGATGGCACTTTCAAAAGAATATGCAAAGTTGATCTCAATATCCCATCCTTTGTTTCGGCAGATGCAAATGATTTGATCAAGCGGCTCCTGAAATACAATCCTAATGATAGGTTGAGATTGTCGGATATCGAAAGGCATCCTTGGATTGTGAAAAATAGGCCACTCTGGTCTTTGAAAAAACCACAGGCATAACAATTTAAGTTACATCGAATTCTAAATCAGCTATTTGCAGAGCCTTAAAGGCTAGTTTGTAATTTATGTACAGATATAATAAAGTGTCTTTCGACTTATGCTAATCTTCTACGATTTCTTATAACTTTTGGAAGACCACGAACATGTGATTTGTCCTGGTCGGTCATGATGAGGAACACTCTTCCACTCTGGTTCATACGACCGGTTCTTCCAGCTCGGTGAACAAGATCTATGGAGGTCTTGGGTACGTCTAACAGTATCACATTACGAATTCCGGTGAAATTCATACCTCTAGAAACCACGTCAGTGCACACAAGCACCTTCAATACTGGTTTTTCGGGGTCTTCACACAACTTGGGTGGATCTATGAACTCCTGAACTTTGAGTTTTCTTTCCTCAACATCATCTTCTCCCGAAAGGAAAGTGACATCATGGCCGAATTTTGTTCTCAGTCTCTCGGCAACTTTGGAGCAATCCTCTTTCGAATTCACAAATACTAAAGCCCTCTTCTCATAACCTGGTTCTGTACCATCGCAATGGATTGCATAGAGAGCTTGAGCTAGGGCTTTCATCTTCGATCCCTTGTAAGGTGGGACACTAGCATTCACCACTCTGAACTCGACACCCTTGGGCAGTTTATGCAAAGAAGGTGTAGTTATAGGAATAGCATCGGGGAAAATTCTCGTTATGACCTTATTGAAATCACTGGGTATGGTTGCAGAGGCAAAAACTATGTCGGTGAGTCTTGACATAATCTTTAAAACTCCATAGGTATCTTCTATGAAGGATTTGTCCATCAAAGTATCGGCCTCATCGACAACAGCATACTTGACGGATCCCAAAAGAGCACGAGCACTGGAAACCGAGTCGTACCTTGTAAGCGAGTTCAGTTTTGCCGGCGTCGTTACCAAGACGTCGATGCCTCTCTTGTACTGGTCCATGAAGACTCTGAAGTTTGAGTTGGTATCCCACTTTATGGTAGTTAATTGCAACTGCTCGGCTACATTAGAAACGGTTTTGTAGACTTGGTCCACCAATTCATGTGTGGGGACAAAAATCACCGCACCGATACCCGCCTTATTGGACCTTTCATCTAGCTGGTCTTGTATTTTATCGCCTCTGAGCTTGTGAAACAGAGGTGCCAAGTACGCCCAGGTCTTCCCCGAGCCAGTCTCGGCAGCTAACATGAAGACTTTAAAAGCTTCACCGGGTCTTCTTGTCGCGTTGATGACTTTGATCGCAGCAGTTTGAATGGGGGTCGGTCTCACTATGAGCCCGTTCAACTCGCTTTCAGTCTTGACTTTTTTAGCAGTATTGACGTAGTTTTGAGCTCTAAGCACCGTATTCTGCTTGATCTCTTCAATAAGCGCTGTTCGCACCTCTGGCAACAATCGCAGCTCTTTGAAATCTGTGATCTTGCTTATGACTTTGGCGAGCCCCTCCCGCTTGGACTCCTCCGGTATCTTCAGACCTGCGTACGCCCCGAATTTGTAAGGCGGGAGACTGTCAGGGTTGGTGTGGGTGTGACTAGTGGCATTTTGGCCTCCTCGGGCCCTCGAAGATGGATTCAGCAGAGTCTTGTGCGTCACAAGCTTCGCTTGCTTCTGGCGGGAATACGCTGCTGCGCTTTTGAACCGCACTCCTCCTGAAACGGGACCGCCCAGGCTCCTGAATGCGCAGTACATCTTTGGGTGTGCTGCTTGCGTGACTAACATCCTCCAGGGCGAAACAGTAGCGCCGGTGTGCATCCAAAGCTACTTTCTCAAAAAATGGGGTTCTGAAAATTAGCTTCAACTCTCGTTACCCTGCTAAGTAAGGCGAAGCGCGCTGAGGCTGGAAAAAAAAGTAGTTGAGTCCAGTTGGAGTACCGCTGAAGTGAAAAACGTCAGAGCTCTACGCTGGGAGAGACAAGACACCGTATAGGAGTTGGATCAGCAAATCAGCAACCCCCCACGTCTGGCGCAAGTACTCTGACCGATATACACACCAATGGCTTCGCTCACAGATCTGCTTTCCAAGCTGGAGGTCTACGGACGTGACGACAATCACGACGAGGTTGTCGAGACCTCGAGGCAAATACTGAGCTCAGACTCCACGAATGTGTCCGCACTGAAGAACCTTGTGGTCGCATTGATCAAGCTTGACAAGTATGACAGCGCAAGACAGACACTTGAGACATATGCTAGTGCTGTGGCTGCCGACACGACCGGAGAGCTGCTTCTGGAAAAGGCTTATATTGCATACAAACTTGGTGACGAATCGTCGCTGGTGAGCCTTCAGCAGGCAGGCCAAGGCAACATCGGATTCCAACATATACTTGCACAGCACTACTACAGAACGGGGAAGCCAGCTGATGCCTTGAGCATCTATCAGTCTCTCCTTGGCAGTGGTTCGAGTTATGAAAGCGATATCAGTGTCAACGAGAAAGCCGTCGTCTCGCAACTGTACCGCATTGATCCCCCTATCACCCCAGTCCAATTGTCGGGCATAGAAGACCAAAGTTCTTACGATCAGCTATTCAACAAGTCGCTCATATCTCTCGGTAAGCATGACTATGTCACTGCTCTAGAGCAATTGGAGGACGCGCTGAAAATCGCACAGACTGCCACAGCGGAAGACACTCCACAGGATAAATTTGCCGAACTGGCACCAATACAGATACAAATTGCTTATGTTAGACAACTCTTGGGCGAATTTGCAGATTCTGAAGAGATTCTGAAAGAGTTCGACCTCACGCAAATCAAAGACAAAGTGATTAAATTAGTCGTAGTGAACAATTCGCTTTCGCTCAATGCGAATACGAAAAAGTCGAATCCTGCTCTCCTTTATCGTGAACTTGATTTCCCCAATTCGCTGCGTGACATTGCCACCAGAATCACATATCTCGAGCTGAGGGTTTTGGAGAGAAACGAGTTGGTTTTAGCTGCAGTATCGGGTAAAGACATCACAAAAGCTGCCCAGGTCTATTCAACTAAATATCCTGGCTCCAGTCTACCCTCGGCTATTTCAAGTCTTGTCAAAGGTGGATTTGATTTGCAACATAAGATCAATGCGAAATCTGCATTCAAATATGCAAAGTCACATACAGATGATATACCTCTTATTCTGCTTGTTTCTCAACTCTCCATAAAACAAGGAGCCCCCGAGAATGCAGTAACTTTGTTAGAAGGTGCTTTAGCAAATAGCAATGATACTGTATATCCTCATGCTATTGTGCTTCCACTTCTGTCATTGTATGAGACCCTCGATAGAGTCAAAAGCAAGATCAAGTTGTTAACAGCCGTCTCTGATCAGCTGTTGAAGACGAATATCGAGAACCAATCTGTTGCTCAATACATTAAGACTATTGCATTTGCTCTCTTTCCAATTGATGATGCAAAGTCCCGTAGCCTCCTCCGAAGACTTCCATCAAGCGATCAGTTGATTTCTGTTGTGCTTGGAAATGAAGGCAGAGACTCGTTACCACCTATCGACCAAATTGTCGATGGAATTGATACTGAACAAGTAATCTCCCAAGGAATTGCACCTCTCCTCACAGAGGGCGAAAGGAAAAGAAATGCAGCAGCTGTCAGGAAAGTTGCTGGTTCCATCAAGAAGAGGAGACCAAGAAAACCAAAGCATTCACCAAAAACTCCCTCTGGAACCATCGATCCTGAGAGATGGATTCCACTTAAAGATAGAAGCTACTACAGGCCCAAAAAGGGAAAGAAGGGTGCCAAGGATACCCAAGGAGGAGTCACTGACTCGACATCTGAGCAAGCTCTCAACATTTCGAACACAACTTCTTCGTCCTCTGCTGGAGCTTCAAAGACAGCACCTAAACCTGCTGCCAAGAAGAAAGCCAAAAAGAAGGGACGTCGTTGATCATAGACTTTATAGTTGCTATTAAAAAAAAAGAAGGCTTCATTAATGTACATGTGAAATCAGTATGACCCAAAAATAAACTAATATGTAATGATATAAAATTTTTGGTTGCACTTTCTTAGGTGAAAAGTGTATCCTCTTCTCTCAAGTATTCTCCAATATCACCTTGTCTAAATGCTACTATACCTGTTGGTGCCAAATTTCTAGCCTCTACAGTAGATTTTGCGCTCACTCCAAACCCTAAAGGCACGTCAGACATCGAGAAGACAATCACACCGGCGTGCTCAGGTATATCTTCACTCATCTTACCAATGTGAGCTTTCAAAACATGGTTACCGTACAAGAAAGGCATTTCACCATTCTGTTTAATCCATACTTTATATTTAGCATATTGACCCAAATACTGTAGCGACGTAATGTGCAATCTGAACTTTCCCGTTTTTGTGAACTTTCCGAAACAGACTCCCAGAGACATGAGTCTATCACGAGAGACTGAAGTGGCCAACTTGGCTATCTTCTCCTGTACATAATATACTCTATCTTTCTGCAGCCTGAATACATGTGGATTTTCTTTATTGTCTACCAAGTATGCTATATTCCTCCCGATATAGTTTGCGAGCTTTTCGAAAACTACTTTTGTCTCTTCCTCTGTAAGCGATCTCATTGTGTGTTCCTTTGCGTAGCTATTAGCAAAACTATTTATCAAAACGAGTGTCTTCTGAACTAATTCAATGATCAAATTTTCAATATCTTGCAAAACTTTTTTGAATTTTTGAATTTTTTTTTTTTTCACACCTTCCTTTTTCGTCTGATGGGGAAAATTTTTTTGATTTTTTTTTAGTTGAGAATCTATTGAAGCTGATAGAGATCATATTGAAAAATTCCAACTTGAACGGAACTATTGTTATTTCGCCAAGTTATAACATGAGTGAAACTGGAACAGACTCAAGTAAACTGATTCCGGAAGTACAAGATCTTCAAAACTCCAATGCTAATGCTACAGAAACTCCGATCGCAGATTCTGCTGCACAGATCGAATCAGCTGAAGCAGGGGACGATGAGACTAGTACGGAATCAGAGTACTCAAGAAGAGGTCCACAAAACAAGTGGCTCAGAACAAGAAAAGGAGACTTCGAGGGCAACACTGCAAAAAGAAAGAGAATACTGGAGCAGAATCCGGACACGTGGGTATGTTGTTTAAGCTGAAGTCGTCAAAGATCATTTCACTAGCATTGAAATGAATTGCATTGAAATGAATTGGCGCTTTGGGTTCATTGTACGTGGTTCACTGTTACTAACTATTTTTTGAATTGAATTGTTTCTCTTATAGTCGTATTCTAGATGATGAAGGTCAACCCAAATTCGTCGAGGAGAGAAGACCAAAGAAGAAGGTCGCATGTCTTATAGGATACTGTGGTACAGGATATCATGGAATGCAAATCAATCCTCCATCAAAGACCATTGAAGGAGATCTGTTCAATGCGTTTGTTGAGGCTGGTGCCGTTTCGAAAAACAACTCCAATGATCTCAAGAAATCCGGCTTCATGAGGGCTGCTAGAACAGATAAAGGAGTACATGCTGCTGGTAATGTAATTTCCTTGAAGATGACTATAGAAGACTCGGACATTGTGGAGAAGATCAATAGCCATTTGCCAGAGCAGATCAGATTATGGGGTTATGAAAGAGTCAACAAAAGTTTCGACTGTAGAAAGATGTGCTCATCCAGAGTTTATGAGTATCTCATACCAACGTACTCCTTTTTACCTCCTAAACCAACATCCCCATTGGCACGCGATATTGCTAAAGCTAACGAAGAGAATCCAGGGCTCACAAGGGATGATCCTGAGGGCAAAAAATTCTGGGAGGATCTATACAAAGTTTACAAAGAAAACAATATTGAAGATTTCCACCTCGAAGGATTGCAGAAAGCTGTAGAAAATCCTGACTTGATGACTTTTGAATTAGAGGATATTCAGAAAAAAGTTAAGAACATTTCTAATGAAGCGCGTAGATCTTATAGAATCTCTGCAGAGAAGCTCAAGCTCATTAATGATGCATTAGCACTTTACGTTGGTCCTCACAATTTCCACAATTTCACAATTCAAAAGTTGTATAAAGATCCCAGTGTTCAAAGATTCATCAAGAGCGTGAATGTCAGCGAACCATTCGTAATTGAAGGTACCGAGTGGCTGTCTATAAAGATACATGGACAATCATTTATGTTACATCAAATCAGAAAGATGATCGGTATGGCGGCCCTTGTCATTAGAACAGGATGTCCTTTGAGTAGAATTGAAGAAGCTTTCGGTCCAACAAAAGTCAATATTCCAAAAGCACCATCTTTGGGACTTCTATTGGAGCAGCCTGTCTATGAAGGATATAACACCAAATTAGAACAATTCGGTTATAATCCAATCACATTCGACAAGTATCAAGCACAAATGGATGAGTTCAAGAAAAGTTTCATCTATGATAAAATCTATGCTGAGGAGGCCAAAGAGAACGTCTTCTATGGGTTTTTCGGTTTCATTGATGGCTTCAATGGGAAAGATGAAGTCAAAGGTACTCCAATTTTCAATTTCTTGACTGCTGCTCACATTTCCGATGATGCTATTCCCAAACCCAAGGAAGAGAAAGTAGAAGATGAGAGCAATGGCAAAGATTCTGAGTCGTAAATTATGTAAACTCTAAGTATTTACTTCATTAACGTACAAAATTGAATGATTTACTGGTGAAGGTTCGAAAATGTAAATTTAAGATTCAGTCTTAAGAACACGACACTGACCCTGTTGTGCACAAAGATAATGTACCAAATTCAGCCAAGTTTCTTTCCCATGAAACAATATATTACCATTTTATGGTTCTAAGTGAAGTGACAACATGGTGAAACCTATCGGCTGATGAATATACAAACCTGTCGAGATACCCGATTAGATCTGAAAGTCTACTGCTGAAAAATAGTACAAGCTATATCTAGCAAAAAAAAAGCCCAACGCGGGGGTCGAACCCGCAACCTTGTGATTAAGAGTCACACGCTCTACCGATTGAGCTAGCCAGGCATTATTTGTTTTCCATGGGTTGACTGCAGTATGTACTGTTAAAGACATGAATGCGTAAACACTTTGGAGATAGACTGGGGTTTCAGTTTCAGTTTCATAAAGAGACAGACTGAACTACTTCTAAACCTCGAGGAATCGCAAGAGTTAATCGTACCTTACTTTTGGTATAGAAAACATAGAGATGGCTACCCCACAGACACGTCGGAAATCGTGAAACAGCAGAGAGGTGGAGTTTTGCATGTCCGGGTAACCTTGGACTAGAGCCCTCTTAAGTTTACAAATGATCTGGCACATGTTAAATTTTGCATATCAAGTGGCGTCTTTGATTCTCGTGATCAGTTCTCCCTAGAGTTCAGTTGACAAAAGGATGAAGCTGCCACAGAAGTCGGTACTGGTTGCCACCACCGTCAATATGATGAGGGTCAGTGCTGGCTATATCTCCTTTTCCACCTTCCTGGAGAAGGAGTTGCAGGTAATGGCTCAGTGGGACAAATGCCTTTGTGATACTCAAATCTCATTAAGATCTTCCTACTGAGATCTTCCCACTAAGATGCACTGCCGGCCCAAGATTGCGCAAGGTATCGGTCATATCATGGTCATGGTTTCATAATATTCAGCTTCTATAGAAGGCAACTCTCGATTTGGGAGAGTTTTAATCTAATATTTAGTTCAAACTATATATTTATTGGGTAATACATTCATATTCACATTAGGATTTCTTCAGTCTCCAAACCGCAATCTTGACATCTTCGCCGAACAAGATTCTTTTCACCTGGTACAGCAAGTGGAGCACTCCAATCGTGCTCATGCCTGCCTGATGTCCTGTTACCGTCGATATCTTCCCCGCGCAACCTTCTCGTATACTCCTCTGCACGTAACTTCTTTCTCATTTCCTTTAACTTGATTTCGAATTTCTTATCTCTACGACTGACTTTCATCTCTTCTCTTCGCTGGTATTCTTTATCCAGAGCTTCTTCAGAACCCCATTTTTTATACGCAAATTCCTCTACCTGATACCGCAGAAAAAGTTGCATCATCGAATATGTTCCACTGTAAGGGTTCGCTTTCGTTATTCTTTTGAAAAGCTCTTCATCTTTCAGTTCTGGATCGGTCAACAAATAGTCTTCACGGCACTCCGTTTTCGTTAGGAGGGAGTATTTCTCGGGATACTTCTGCTTGCAACTTTTGCAAACTCGACAATTGAAAACTTGAAGAAATTGAGGATCTATCTCTACTGTTCCACACTCAAAACATTTGGGAGCACTCTGGGTATCTAGTGGTGGGGCTGGATCAGTAATTATCTTCTTCTGTCGCTGATCTTCTTGCCATTGCTCCAGAGTCTTGCCGTCGCTGGAAACATTAGATGCACCAGGCTCTTCCGTCAAAAAACCTCCATGGGTGTCAGTCATCGTAGAGAAATCATAGTCAATGTAGTCTGACTTCTTCACCGAAGGCTTTATCGCGTTTGTCACGCCTTTGAGAACTTTCTGCTGTTGCTCTCTTTGTGCAGTGCGTTCTCTTATAAGATCTCTCTCTCTCGCGTCGACATTATTGGTCTGAGAAGTGGTGGCGTCCCTGACAGTTCCGCCGTCTATTTGCTGCCGCACCTTCTGTCTTTCTAGAGCTCGTCTCTTGTTAGCTTCCAGAAGGGCTCTCTGCTCATCAGTGAGTTCAGTTCGTACTCTTTTAGCCGGGACGGCAGAATTGGCTAGGCTGGCGGCGGCATTAGGTGCCGAGGTGGCAGTCGTATTAGCGCTGGCCTGCTTTCTTTGCTTCAACCGTTCGAGGGCCTTCGCTCTATTTTGCGCCTTTTCAATGCAGGAAACACGTTCGTTAGTACGCAGGCAAAACCGAGAGGCATAGTTCATCACACACTTACAATCACAGCGGATCTGTCCATATCTTACTACCCAGAGAGGTTCGTAATGTACTCTATAGTCAGTCTACTAAATGAAGAATATCTATTTCTAGTAGTTTGCCCCCGCATAAGCAAAAAAAAAAAAAAATTCAAGATTACCTAATCCGCGGCATAGAGATCTGTTTGGGGTCGTTCGACGCGAGAGTTTTTCGACGCATTTCGAACGTGTCCAATATTCGATGTGGAAAGTCAAGGTACTAACTAGTGTATAAGGAGGGTACTTGTGCAAGTAGAAGGTGATCTCAACTCAATTGACAGGTTTGCCCCACAACATGAGGTTTGCCGGAGCTGTGATGAATCTATGGGTCTTTCTGTCTATCCTTTGCTCCTGTGCTTGGGCCCTGGAAGTCAGCCAGGACTGGGAAAATGTCGACTATGGCAGAGTGGTGGACTTGTTGAAATCATATGTGAAGGAAAGACACCTGATCAAAGCGACAAATCTGGCTGCTGAACCCGTGTCAAGCTACTATTTTGCGGTCCCATACGACATCAAAGATGACATTTCGCTTTTTGTTCCTGAATTGGCTTCTCCAAAGGCAAATGAGGGCGTACTGAAAGCTACACTTGTGACAGATGATGAAGCTAGACAAGCTGCGTACCACGTGGAATTGCCCTTTGCGATTTCCCCTAAATCCAGCATCAAGCTCGTCGTGTCATACATATATACAAACAACATCCATCCCTTCCCGGAAAAGATTGAATTGGGTCAGGAACAGCAACTTTTGTTTAAAACCCACAAATTGCCCTATTCCGTTTACGAATCGAACAACTACTTGCTGAGGATAATTGGTCTCAAGTCGGTTCAAGAGCTCCCATTGACATCGACAAATGCAGATGTTGAGATAGACAATACACCTGCGCAAGTTGAAGGTGATGCTCTTGTATACGGACCTTTTGAGAAAACTTTTACACCATTTACCTCATCGCCATTGGCTCTTCTCTTCCCAAAAGAAGCCCCAATTCCATACTTTTACAACCTCAATCTTCAATACTGGGTCTCACATTGGAGTGATGCCTTGCAATTCGAAGAATACGCAGAACTCTCCAATAAAGCCGTGGCATTGTCATCTGGTTTCTCCAGAGTAGATTGGTATAAAGGCAGACATCAAACGAGAAGGTCTCCTGCTGTCACTTCCATTCAAATCTCTCTACCAGATGAAGGTGAAGTGGATGGAATTTACTTCACAGACAAAGTGGGAAATGTATCAACTTCAGTTATTGTGGGCAGCGAGTTAGTATTAAAGCCCAGATTTCCTATATTTGGAGGCTGGCACTATAATTTTACAGTTGGCTGGAACAGCAAGCTCAGCGACTTCACCCGCTATTCCAAAGAAGAAGATCTGTACTACCTGAAAGTACCATTACTTAGCGGCCACAACGATGGTTCCTTTGAGAATGTTACTCTTGAGGTTTACCTCCCAGAAGGTGCCAGCCTCGTTAACGTGCAAACACCAATCGAAAGTACCTTCTTGCAAACATCGAAGGAGTTCTCTTACTTGGACGTTGGTTCAGGCCACACAAAAGTTGCTATCAACTTCCAAAATCTGATAGACGAGGCAAAGAACCTAGATGTCGTAGTTACTTATAAATTTTCCACTTTCGAGCTCATCAGGAAGCCATTGACTACTGCCCTTTATGTTTTCTTGGCTCTTATAGGTTACAAATTGGTCAGCCAAATCGACATATCAATAAGTAAATGATATATAGAGATGAATAACTGCATCAAGTACACTTTCAAGGACACAGGCGCATCATCAATGCTATTATTTCCGTGTTGCTGGTTGACATTGCTTCAACAACACCTACAGACATTCTGTAATTTACCTGTATGTAAGATATTCTGACGCGCGCGTCTTTTCTCTACCAAAAAATAATATGTAGATTCGCGTGAAGTCCTGGAGACTTGAGATTCAGATGCTGATTCAGATTTAGGTTGAGATTCGGAACAAGGCCGGGGTATCTGAGTTCGGAGCTTATGGACCAGAGAACAGTGAACAAGCTATTCCATTGAGCTACAAAACACCACATAACAACAATGCAAGCGAGATGTCACTAGTGTCCAAAGAAAGAAGTAAAGCTTTGGTGCATCTCGCTCGACTTCTTGCGAAGCTAGGGGAAACCGAAGCTTCTGCGATCACCACCGATCATCTGGAGACCATTCGGTATGTGTGGCAGCTGTTGGTTGGCCTTGATCCAGATAACTCTCCAACAGAGAATCTCAGCAGTGCTGTTCTTACCCTTCATGATGGCTCACGAGCTTCCAAGTTTTATCTACTGCAACGCACAGCGGACGGTAAAGATGCGCTAAAACGTGCGCAAGGAACCATATACGACACGCAGGATGAGGATGAAGTGCTCTTGCAGCAAGCAATCCTTATACGTTCTGCAGTGGGAGATGAACGACTCGGAAATGCCCTACTGAATGCAATTGACGAGGAATCTGACAACAGCCTGACTGATGTAACAATAAAGACTACACTCCTTAACAAAATACGAACAGTCCTCGTCGAATACGCACGTTGCTTGGACTCCATCTCCACAGAGCCACTATTGATCGAGTTTGTGGCAGAAAGCTTTCGCCACGAAGCTGAATTGATCAGAACCGCAAACATTGAGTCTCTGCATGACCTAGATTCGACCCATTTCTCCGCAGATGATGAACTGTTCCAGACGTTTTATCTCAAATTCTTACGCTTGATCGCTTCTTCGGAGGATGAGGTACCCATAGAAAGAGCCGCGTCAGCAACAGTGAAACTATATTTGGAAATGCGTGATATGGTCTTGGTTTATGATCTCAATTCAGTTGCCAAAGTGAATTGGCATTTGAAGAACCTTGTCACTTTCGCTGTAACTTTTGATAGAAGCAATGATGTCTTAGTCCATGAATTGAACCAGCTTGTGGAAGACTACTATTCTGCAAACCCATTCGTACCCATTTTAAAACCAGTCATACAAAGTTTGGATGAGCAAGAACAAGAGTCCATTGATACTCGGGAGTTCGACGTTAAACTTTCTAAGAATGTTAGAATAGAAACACCCGATGAGCAGCCGTCGGATAGTGTACCTTTGCATCTTTCACCGATAGAGCTTGTCAGTTTGCTGCGAGAAATTGTGGATGCTCATTTGAGCTCTTCATCCAGTGACAATTCGTTGCCTGGCTCCCAATGGTTTCCTCAAATTTACCGAACTTACATTGATATTTTGAAGGAGAAAGAAGGGTCAGTCTCTGAAGAAGATGAATTTTTCAGTTCAGAGGTAGAGAAAGCGATATCTTACTGGTATGGTAAGAAAATCACACCTTCAAGTTTTGATCAAACATTGCGAAGACTTTTTTTGATATTGATTTCAGATCCGGCACCATACAAGGGATTCGTGCTGCCGACCATTGATATGAGATATGCTCTTTTATTATACAAGAGTTCCAGACAACTAAAGACTAAATATTTCTTCGCCTGGCACGACTCTTTGGAAGACAGGCGTGTTGATGAGAAGTTGCTGCATATTTGGAATTCCCGATTGTTAAAGAAAAGCTATACGACTTGGCAATCGAGATATATACGAGAAGAGAAACTCAAACACCAAGTAGATAACATCAGAAGTTCCATGAAGAGTGAGAGTTATTTTTACTTCTGGCTGGGACGCGTGGATCAACAGAAGGATATGGGTCGGCAGGCGGATCGTCAGATCCTGAAGAAATATGCACAACTTTGGAGGAATAAACGCTTACATTATGATGACGCATCAAAAGTTCCTGAATCAAAGATCGATAAGCGCACTATTCAGAGATTTTGGAAAGCATGGCGCTTAGCTCATGTGGCGCGTAATTCAAAATTGATCACTATAGAAAGCAAATTGGTAACTAAGACAGCATTAGAAGCGTGGAAACAAAAGCTTGCGCTGATAAAGAAGTTTCAACACACCGCAACTGATATTCACCACGAGAGATTAAAATATGAATTGCTGCAAAAATGGCATGCGAAATCAGACCCTGCAATTGAAAGAATTTCTCATTTGAATGCATTGGAGAGTAACTACATTCGAGAAAAGACTTTCCGTACCTGGCTGAATCAACTTCAGTACAAGAATATAGAAAAACAAGTGCATTCGATCAATGATCAACATATCGTTCGCTGGGTATTCGGACACTGGAGAAGATCGACCACGTTTGACTTTGAAGCCGACCGTTACCTTCAGGATAAAAATCAGGAAATCTTGAAGCGTTACTTCAAAGCGTGGAGAAGCTCACAA
Source organism: Wenyingozyma succiphila (assembly GCA_001599255.1). Taxonomy (NCBI): domain Eukaryota; kingdom Fungi; phylum Ascomycota; class Pichiomycetes; order Pichiales; family Pichiaceae; genus Wenyingozyma; species Wenyingozyma succiphila. The sequence goes on along the minus strand of BCGL01000005.1, from coordinate 590,227 downwards.
AAGAAGAATTTTGCGGCCATAGTTTTCAGACAACATGCCTTGTTGAAAAGCTCTATGCGCAATTGGCGACTAGAATTGCAGAAAGTTAGACTGGAAGACATTTCAAACTACCAACTGAGATCAACTTATTTCAACAAATGGAAATTGAACTCCTTACTACAAATGCATTTAAAAGTCAGATCTTTGGCAATAGCTACATCTGCTGTGAAAAAGATGTCGGAAGTGTCTAGAAAGAATAGTGGGAATGAAATTAAAGCTAACAGAATGAGGGAGGCTTCACTGAAACGAAATTTCCTTGAAATTTGGAAGCGCCAAACCAAAGATATTTCCAAACTCGATGCACTGGAATTGGAGCTGACACACAAAATCTTGGAACGTAGGAAACAACGACTCCAATATCAAACATTCACCTCTTGGTACAAGAAATATCGCAGTGCCTTGACCACAAGAGAGACTTTGCAGCAGAGATATAACGAATTTGTGACGAATCCCGCCATTCTCACGAGCTGGCTTGCACATTGGAGGTCCAAGTTCGAACTCAGGAGGCAACTCTTGATAGAAGCGAATAATTTCAGAGATCTTGTTGTGACAACCAAGTATACGAACAAATGGATTCGCAGCTTCCAATACTTAGATGAATTGAATGTTATCTGCGAGAACAAACTCGAAGAGGTGGATTTCAATTTAGTTTCCGAGAAGTTCTCAAGTATCTCTTTGAGATACATGAAGAATCAAGTTGATTACAAGACTGCCGACTCATTCAAAGAGAGATGGGATCGCAATAGACTTCGTTCTTTTATCCAGCTTTGGAAAGAAACGTTGACGGAGAGGCGTCAAGATATTTCTTTCGTCTCCATTACATCACCTCTTGTTGCCAGGAGACAGGAACTCTTGACATCGCATAACCACACTGTGGCCCAGCCCAGAACCAGGACTTCCTTGTCCGTATCGCCTTCTAAACCGAAGACACCTACTTCATCACGACCCCTTTTGATGCGAGAAAATAGCAGTACATCACCCACAAAACTGGGGAATAGCGGCAATCGAATTCCCGCTTCCGAAAGGATCAGAAGAACACAACTTGAATTGAAAAAGTCACATTACAAGAGCGCAAAACAAAAAAGTCCAACCAAAGTGAATACCACAGAAGTACACACTGCTCAGACTCCAGTGCGGCTGTTCACCCATTTGGCCACGAAAACGTCTATTGACAATGGAGCTGCACCCAATTCGACAACATCATCATTGTCGTCCTCGTCGTCATCAGAATCTCGAAGAAGCAGCTTCTTCACACATAGAAGCAACCCATCATTTGTAGGAATTAGGGACCGCACCTTCACCATACCTACACCACGCACCATGACTCCTCATATTTTGAGAGAACGCGTTTCCAGACTCGCCAATGCCGCTAAGATAAATGGTAGAAATAACCTGGGCGAGGAGTTATACGAAGACCTATTTGGAAAGCCTCCGTCCATAGATCTTGCATGATGAATTCGCAATAAAGAGAGATGTATATTAGGAATGATTTGTAAATTATACAAAATTTAATATAATATTACTTAGCTAACTACTCAAAGGAACTTTGTAAATAGCGATCTTTTGAGCGTTTGGATCCTTGAGGATGACGAATTTGTAATTGTCAGCATTTTCACCTTCATGTTCGATTATATCGATGAAAGATTTCACAATACCCCAACCGTTGCTAAAAGAAAGGTTGATTTGCAAACCAAGATCGATTGGTCTATAGGTGGTGACACCCAAGACAACGTGTTGTGTATTGTTTTTGGTGTTTGCTCTAGCGACGAATCCCAATTTCAATTGATCAACATCGGCCAATATGGCTCTTGTAGTCCATTTAGAAATCTTATTATTGTTTCTCTTCAACTGATCGGCGACAATAGCACCTCTTTGTTGATTGAAACTCGTTTTCCAATCCAAACCTCCTGAGGTTACAGGGTTGTATTGATTCAAAGCGTTTATGGAAAGATATTTCTTATCTGAACCTTCCTTCAAAACTGCATCTACAGATGCACGCACTATAAGTTCCAGTGGCTCTGCCTCAGAATCGGTGGATGAAGGTAATGAGTATTTCTTGTAATGGTATCCCTTTTTAGAAGTTTGTTGAGGGAATGGACTTCCAGGGTTTTGCAGAGTGGCAGCAACGGTAGAGTCAAGACTGTCAGCAAGGAAGTTGTTATTAACGTAAGTTGCTTCTTGAGACAAATTGTGCGCATTGTTGATATTACCATCGTGAGAATCTGGTGGTGTATTTTGAGCATTCTCATCGACTTCCAATTTTTCACTTGAGGCGCTGTCGCGTTTGTCAAGATAGATGATACCATCTTTCTTGATCACCTCCACATCCCAGGAGTAAACAGATCTAGTGGAACACATAAGTTGCGCCAGAATGGAATCGGTGACAAACACCTTTGCAGCTTTTTTGGAAGCCAATTCCTTGATCACAGGATCTTGCAATGTGGTAGGAGCCAATGTGGTTGCATCAGTTGGAGCAGCAGACAATTTTGCTTCCGTACCAGGTTTCAAGAGATCAAATTTCTTAGTGTAGCCATTGAGTGAGCCATAGGAGACCACCACTTCTTCTTGTTTGACGTCAAGTTTCAGTTTGGTGAGCTTGTAGAATTCGATATCAGAAACAAGGTTCCAAGATGACTCCACTTTGACAGAAGGCTCTCTGATAATTTGAGGAGTTTTGTCGTAACGATTGAATCTGTTGAAAGGATACTGTCTATTACCACCTTGGTTGTTACCCGATCTGGATTGTCCGCCAGCACTACCTGGACCAGATCTTCCTTGAGAACCTGATTGACCCTGTTGTCCTTGCTGACCCTGTTGACCCTGCTGTTGCCCTTGTTGCGGCTGTTGCTTGCCCTTTCTGCCTCTCAGAACGGTCTGCTTGTTGGCTGCACCGCCCAAGTTGTTATTGTTGGCGGAGCCAGCGCCGGCAGCAGCAGCTGCTGCGCTGGTGCTGTCCACGATGGAGAAATCATCTTCTTCCTCTACCTCGGCAGCGAATGAAGCAGCGGCAGAAGCACCGTACGCGTGGTATTGGTCTCTCTTGAACTTCTGGTTTCTGGCGGCAGCGGCACCAAAGGCCTTGCTGTCTTCTGGCTCGATCTTAGCCTGCAACCAATCGGCGGCCTTCCCGAGTTTGTCTGATTTGGAGTATGGTGCATATGGGACCTCGCTGAATCTGAGAATCTTAGGAACCACTTTTGGTGGACCCCAGGGCTCGGATGGATCGACAAGCGAAGAAAAGTCAAATGGCAAAGACATGTCTGTGTTGTCCAGTGTGATGTAACTCAAAACGACGTGCTCAAATCGCAAACAAATTGCAAATATACCCTGATCAACCAAATTCTGCTGGTGTCCAGTTCCAAACTCACCACCCTTTGTCCTGCCTCCACTGGAAAGCGTCACTGTAATTCTGAAAAATTTTCCCGGCACGTGCACCCGTGCACCATTTGTGAATTTTCGAACCCCAAATTCCCAGGACTAAACCCGTGCACCGGGCCAGGGAGTGGCAAAAGAAGAAGAACAATCTGAAAGCTGAATTCTGTAAGTAGGCAATGGCCACTTGAGACAAGGTTGGGATTGTTTAGACTCATTGGCAGAACACAATTGAGGCTTTATAGTACCGGCTTTACCGACCAGTTTCGCACGGACGACCAATAGCACACGCAGACAACATGGACGTAGTCAATGTGGATATCACGCACCTCAAGAAGGGAGAGGTCAATCTCGGTACCTCAATCATGGCCGTTACTTTCAAAGACGGGGTGATTCTCGGTGCTGATAGTAGGACTACCACTGGCTCATACATTGCCAATCGTGTCACAGACAAGTTGACCCAAGTGCACGACAAGATATGGTGCTGCAGATCTGGATCTGCCGCTGATACACAGGCTGTGGCCGACATTGTGAAATATCATCTCGATTTATACCATACCCAATACGGCAAAGCACCCACCACTAAAGTGGCGGCTTCAATTTTCCAGGAATTGTGCTACGAAAACAAGGACTCTCTCACTGCTGGTATCATCACTGCAGGCTATGACGAGGCAAAGGGTAAAGGTGAAGTGTATTCGATTCTCTTGGGAGGTTCTGTGCACCAGCAAGAGTACGCCATCGCAGGTTCAGGATCTGTGTTCATCTATGGTTACTGTAAGAAAAATTACAGACCAGACTTCACAAAGGAAGAGACTATATCGTTTATCAAGACCTCTCTTTCCCAGGCTATCAAGTGGGATGGATCCTCCGGTGGTGTTATAAGGTTGGTCGTACTCACGAAAGAAGGTATTGAAAGATTGATCTTCTACCCTGATGAATACGTCACCGCTTGATCTTGTTCATCATTTAAACAATTACGTATATGTACATACATATATCTATATATATATAGATTGATACTTGTTTATCATTGGAAAATGCAAATGGCAAATGGCAAATTGCAAAGTGAGTTAGTTGTTCACCGATTTGCACTGTTAGTAGACAGCCTGAGTGCGCTTTTTGACGATTTCATAGTAAATTTCGCGATCACTTTCAAAGGCCATACAGAAGAATGACCTGCATATTGAGTGATATCCAGCTTTCTATGACTAGTACGAATTCACCGTGATTCATTGAAATGTCCGACAAAGAAGAAGAACAGAAGCAGAAAGAGCTTTCGCAGGAGGAAAGACTTGCTGCGGCCAAGAAAAAGGTTTGTTAAATTTGACTTTGAATTTGAATTACAAAGTCCACATTTTGGATTCCAAAACAGACTTTACTGACTACTTTGCTAATTGCATCTCAGTTCGAGGAATTGAAGAAGAAGGATAAAAAGGGGAAGAAGAAAAGCAAAAAGGCGAAAAAGGATGATGCAGACGACCAGAATGATGCCGAAGACGAAACAAAATTGGCTGATTCAAATGAGGTTGAGGTGACAAAAACCGATAGCGATACAAAGACTGAAGATTCCAAGACTGAGGACTCCAAGACTGAAGACTCCAACGGTGCAGATATTGAGGAGCCAGGCACTGCGCAATCTCCCTCCGATACGAAACCCGAAGATGAGGACAATTCGGAGACAAAAGAGGACAAACTCGAGCCATCGGAGAGCAAGATTGAGCTGGAAGAAGAAAATGGCAAGGGGGCCGAAGAAACACCATTGGAAGATATTCTGGCGTCTGAGAGTACAGGTACCGGCTCTGATTTCATCACCGATACTTTGAAAGAGCAGATCAAAAGCCTGACTGCTCAATTAGAGAACTCGAAGAAAGAAGCACTCAAATATCAGGAAGAAAATGCCAGTTTGAAAACCGAGTTATCTGATCTCAAATTCAGCAAGATTGAGCTTGAGGAAGAGGTAGATACATTGAAAGAGGACATTAATCAACTGAAATTACAAAAGCAAACCCACAGTGGATATACAAGAGCTCCCCCACTTACGCTATCGGACGGTGCCTCGTCTTCTTTGAACTCCCCACAATTCGCAAGCAGTGGTAAAGGAACAGAGGATTTCAATGATATAGATCTATATTCCGGTTCTCAGCATCAACAGCAATATGCTGATAACTCCAGAAAGACGCCGTTCCTCAACTACAATAATTACAAGAATATCAACCAGTCTTCGGAGTATTTGGAAGTGGTCGATATGAGAGAGAGGCTTCTTCAGTGGAAAGACTGGAATGTCGATATGAGAAACTGGAGAAGTGTTGGTACTGGACCGTATTTAGAGCTATGAATATTTATTTAGTCACTGTAAGTAATAATTTTTAGCAGTAAATCTCCATAAATATTGACATTTTATTCAAAATGGGGTAGCCAAAAAAAAATATGAGAGTCGAGATTCGAGACTTTTGAATATTTATTTTGCCCGGCATGTTGAAGCTTTAATCAAATTAAATTTAAATGTCTTTATTATTCAAACTGTAAATGAGATGATCAGGACTGTTGGAAATATAAGCAGGAATGCTTCAAAGTCACTTCTTCGAGTGCCATGCTGTTCAATCCGCCACAATTCATCACACCAGGCCGTGGCCAATGCACCAGTTAAAGTGATAGGAATTGATTTAGGTACTACGAATTCTGCAGTTGCTATTATTGAAGGTGGCAAACCTCGTATACTGGAGAATTCAGAAGGTGGCAGGACGACACCATCCATAGTGGCGTTTGCAAGTAAAGAGAATACAGACGAAATAGACGTGATAGTTGGTGAACCGGCTAAACGTCAGTCAATAGTCAACCATTTTAATACATTTTATGCTACCAAGAGACTTATAGGGAGAAAATTCAAGGATCCCGAGGTCCAGAAAGACATCGGATTGGTTCCGTATAAGATAGTGGAGCATAGTAATGGAGATGCATGGTTACAAATTGACGGGACCTCCGGAGGTCAAGACCCCATTTCATATTCCCCATCACAAATTGGAGGTTTCATATTACGTGAAATGAAAAAAATAGCTGAAAACAATTTGTTCCAAGAGATCAAGAATGCGGTGATCACTGTGCCGGCGTATTTCAATGATTCTCAACGACAAGCCACCAAGACTGCTGGTGAAATAGTTGGTTTAAACGTTGTCCGTGTGATAAATGAGCCAACTGCTGCATCTTTAGCATATGGATTGGGTGATAAGACTAGGGATGGTATTGTTGCTGTTTATGATTTTGGTGGTGGGACATTTGATATCTCAATCTTGGATATTGAAGATGGTGTCTTTGAAGTGAGGTCTACAAATGGTGATACACATTTAGGGGGTGAAGATTTTGACAATTTATTGGTGCAATATGTATTGGATAATTTCAAAGCACAATATGACAAAGATCTCTCTTCTGATACATTGGCTGTTCAAAGAATTCGTCAAGCTGCTGAAAGAGCCAAAATTGATCTATCGCATGTGAAAGAGACCAAGATAGAACTACCATTTATCACTAAGACGGAAAGTATTCAGCTTTCACTCACAGAAGATCAATTGGATGAAATGAGTTACCATTTACTTGAGAAGACCATTGATCCAGTCAAGAAAGCATTGAAAGATGCCGATTTGAAAGCGAAGGATATTGATGAAGTGATATTGGTTGGTGGTATGACTAGAATGCCAAGATTACGCCGATTGGTAGCGGATCTCTTTGGGAAGGAGCCAAGTACATCTGTGAATCCCGATGAAGCAGTTGCTTTAGGTGCTGCGATTCAAGGAGCAGTTTTGAGTGGAGAAGTTAAAGATGTTTTGTTATTGGATGTTACGCCTCTTACATTGGGTATTGAGACTTATGGAGGTTTGTTTTCTCCATTAATCCCAAGAAACACTACGGTTCCTTGTAAAGTACAGCAAATGTATTCTACAGCAGTTGATGGACAAAACGCCATCGATATAAACGTGTATCAAGGTGAGCGTCCTTTGGTTCAGGACAATATCTTGATTGGGAATTTCAAATTGACAGATATTCCAGCAGCACCCAAGGGAACACCACAAATTGAGGTGTCATTCGATATAGACGCGGATGGTATCATCAAAGTCAGCGCAAGGGACAAGAACAGCGACCAACAAGCTTCGATTACAGTGTTTGGTGGATCTGGGCTCACTGAAGAGGAAATCAATTCGTTGGTCGAGGACTCTAAACAAAAGAGCAAAGAAGATCAAGCGAAAAAAGCGCTGCTAACCAGTGCAAACAATTTGGAGCTTATTACATTCGACACGCAGCAGGCGCTTAGCGACTGGGGTCAGTTTGTGAGTGACGAGGACAAGCAAGAGCTGGAGCGCAAAGTCAGCATCGTGCAGCGGATCGTGGCCGATGTGCGCTCTGGCGAGCTCAAGAACGGCGAACTCATCCGTGCTGCACAAGAGGAGCTCAAACAAGACACACTAGAGATCATCCAGAAAGCTGCTGACCTCAGCCGTGCCAATAAAAGCAAGTAATAAAAGCGAGTAATAAAACCAAGGGCACGGCCGGGCACACGGCCGGGCACGCCCGTCGCTCAGTAGGCTGTGAGTGTGAATAGTGTAAATAATGTGTATATGTCTATAGTGAAAAGCGTGCGTTTTCAGGGTTTGGCGCTAGCGCTAGTAGTGAGTGAGCTCTAGTAGCTGTAGATGTGTGTATTTTGCTGAATTAGGAAATTCCCGTTGGCACGGAGCTGCGGTTCTGGATTTTCGCGGGTCGCGTTTGCAGACAAGACGTGTTTCTGGGCCTGGCTCTGTGGTTTGTCTCTCTAGTTTGTCACTCTATTTTGTCTCTCTGGCCCGCTCACCGCTGTTTTTTCTTCACTTTCCCCGACATTGAGGCACCGAGCGTTACGGAAGAGGGAAAAAAAAAACACACTAGAGAGAGCACTCTTGGTCTTTTGGTGATTTCTCTCTTGTTAGTTTCACCCTGTTCCGACTTGTTTTTGCAACCAGTGTGTACCAGTGTATACCAGCAGTAGCCACACCAGCATCATTCACGGGCCCAACCACCGTCTTCTCCATCCACTTATTCCCGTACACACACACACACACCCACACACACACACAAACACATACTTACTCCATTCTTTCGTTAACAAGGCATGTACAGTCACTCTAATCTTTCGCAGACCTCAACAGGTTCAGGGAGGCTGATCTCCGAAAATAACCCATTCCGTGGGGCTCTTCTGTACCAGGAGCAGGGGCGCCTGCTGGACACTACATCGCCCACACGCTCCACCATACCCGCAACTTCCACGGGCGGTAGTGCGAACAGCTATGGAAATGATCTAGCGACCCACACTGCTCCTGCTCACACTAGGAACTATAGGACAAGACAAGAGAGCACCACTGGCGCAAGGGACGAGAACTCCCTGGCTCCGGCAAGACCAAACAACTACAACACAACTTCAAATCCAGCTTTCAATACTGCTGACCAATCCTACAAACCAAATCTACTCACTACAAAATCAGACTCTTCAGTGTAAGTACTTTATTTTCTAACTTTTTGCCATATTACTAAGAGGGAATGAATTGATCAATAGAGATCAAAAATCTATAGGGGAAAAACAGAGGGCTAGCACAGAAAAGAGAAGGGATACTTTTCCCGCACACTCATACATCCATACACCAGCGCATCCATACACCAACACAACACAGAAAATTGTCGCAGACTCGGAGAAACTCAGCCTCCCCAGCACATATTACGTAATGCAATAGAACAATGCGGGTTATTTGCTGAGTGACCGAGTGGATTCTGAGTCAGCGAGTGGAGTGTATGACCTCATCGGGATAGCCGTGTTTTTCTTTCTTTGATAGCACAGCACAGAACAATACAGCACAGAACAGCACAGCACAGCAACAGAGCAAGGGCTTTTTACCCACAGCAACCACACACTGCAAGCACAATCTTTGAAACTTTTGATATATAAAACCCTATTTCACGGTCAAGGTTTTGTGAGCATACGCTTGGCTTTAGACAGATTACATCGAAGAACACAAATTCGTCCATCGATTCTCAAAAGTTTATTATTAGCGTTCGGAAATTCTGCCCTCCATACTTTATTTTCTACCCCCTCCATCCCCCACTTTATTTTCAAAAGTGCTGTCGAAGCTCTCGCTATTTTTAAAACACTCTACTGTTGTTTTTCTTTTTTGTTCACACTACATCTAATCAAAAGCTGTGCAGTGCGGTGTTGCGATTGTGCATCTTTCTACCCTTTCTCTTGTACAAGTCCGATCGATCCCTTTATTTGAGCCCTCTCTATACATCCATTCATTCCCCTCTTACTTTCAGCAGTCACTTGTTGTCAGTTATACCACTAACACAGATTTCACCTTATAGTATGACCGAAAAAAGATTTACAAACAATCCATTTGCGGATGCCTTGGTTCCTGACCAAAGGTCATCAACGGTCTCTTCAGGAAGTTCACAACCTATTAATTCTCCATCATCAATTCCTAAACCTTTGGTAGACAGAACAAACAAGCCTCTTTATGATGATGCTTACTTTGATGATCACGATTTACCACCACCATATGAAGAACCAAAAGATAAAAATAATCGTAATCAATATCCAAAAGATGAAAAATTACCACTTAATGGATCATCTAATTCAAGTTCTAGAAATTCAGCAACACCTCCTGCTCAACATCCAAGAAGAAGTTCTCCAACAAGACCAATTTCAAGAGTTCCAAATTTGACAGCACAAGAAGTTACAAATGTTGCCACTGGTCGTACTGTTCATACTAGACATAGGTCCAGAAGTGATGGTGATAGAGACAGACCAACTAGAAGACATCATAATGATACTCCTCCATCAGGAGAGCATCATCATCGCTCTAGTAGTCATCGTCACCATTCACATAAGGAAGGTGGTGAAAGAAAATCAAAACATCGTAGTTCAAAATCAAAGAAACCTACAGAAAAGGCAAAAAATTTGGATACAATAGATAAACTTGATGTTACTGGATTTCTTGGAGGAAGTTCTTTCCATCATGATGGACCATTTGATGCGTGTACTCCTCATAGAAATATTAATGCAAAAGCAGCTCCAGTGATGGCATTCCCTGTTGATGGACCAAATTCATCAATTAAAGGTATTGCTCCAACAAATACAAAGGCTAAACAGATAGATCAAGTTTTCGGATATAATGAAGAAGATAATAATTCTGTATACACACCTGCTTTCCCCAGTGGAAAAGATAACAATCTAGGACTTACAAGAAATAGAACTTTATCAACTGGTAAATCTCCTTATAATAATGGTGTTGTTGTGAAACAGGCAAGTAGTTCAACATCAACATTATTGGATTTAAAACATAATCCTGGTGTTGTTGCATTTGATGCCAATGCAAAATCAGCTCCTGTACATGGTGATACTACACTTGGTCTTGGAAGCTCGACTTTCTTGGATGGTGCACCAGCTTATGGTGATACTGGTGATTTAGCCAGAAAGAAGTCTTTAAAGAAAAAACAAGATGAATCTTCAGGTTTATTAAGCAGAGTCAAATCTTTAAAAGTTTCTAGAAGGTAATTTTGTTTCAAATGTTTACAATTTTTTTCTATACATCAAAAAACTGTTTGTTTCTGTTTTGCGATTTCTTGGTTTCTTCCTTGTGTCTTTTCTAATATTCCTACGTGCTTTGTGTTTTACCATTTGTATTTTTTTGTTTGTCTTGGTCACAGTTACAACCTTCAACTAGTGTTAGTTCAAAATGGCTTTACAATTATTTACTGCCTTGTTCCTCTTATTTTTTGTTTTCGATGTTCGTATATAAAGGTCTTTTCACAGTTTTTTTTCTCTTTGATTGACCGATCAGAACGGATTTACCTTATAAGAATGTTCTCTGTGTATACATGTATAACACTCCCGCTTTTAAAATGGATTTTTTTATTTGATTGTTACAGATTTGTAAGGAATGTATTTCTGCAGTGTAGAAAAAAATATTATGCGCTGTAAGAAAATAATTTTAAATAAACTTTTATTCACTGACATGCTAAATAAAGAGTCAGGTGTTCTAATAAAATACCAGTTTATGATTTAAAGCGAATATCAATTATATAAGTAAGAAGAAAAACCATAGATAAAGGGAACCAAGAAAGCAAAAAAGAAAAGAAAAGAAGAGAAAAGATTATAATACATAGATTTAATGGACACTCAGCGATTGATTTGGTTGATCCTGTTGTTGTTTCCTCTTTGGTAAAGTATACTTCATGAAAGATCTTTGTAGTTGTTTTCTTACACTTACCTTTTGAGCACCCACAAAACTATCAACACTCACTTTAATCGATCTATCTAGATCCGTACTAGATACGTATTCTGACAATCTCATTTTGGCGAAGGCCTCAGCTATTCTCAAAATTGATTCTAAGTGTCTCACAGTGATAGGGAATGAACCAGTGGTGTTTGATTCACGTCTGAGATCAGCATAGACCCTAGAGACTTTATCCATATCCATATGTGTTAATTTTGGATGAACAACAGTTCTTGCGTAAAGAATGTATTTTCTTAAAAGATCTTGAGGAATTGGAGAAATTTCACTTTCTTTTCTTTCCTTAACTGAAGTTTTCGTCTTTGATTTGACTGTTCCATCTTCATCATCTATATCTATATCTTCTTCCTGTTTCTGTGTTTCGAGATCATCAGTCAAAGGATGAGATCTAACATGGGAATCAATGACGAAAGAAGCCAGTCTTTCATCAATCTCTGGATTCACTAAATCTCTAACAACACAAAGTATATCGAATCTGGATAAGATTGGTTCTGTTAGATTAACATTTTGAGCTAAATTAGTGGTGGAATTGTATTTACCTCCAATTGGATTGGCAGCTGCCACAATTGAACATCTAGCTTGTAATGTAGTCACAATACCAGCTTTAGAAATAGAGATTGATTGTTGTTCCATGGCCTCGTGAATAGAAGTTCTATCTTGATCATTCATCTTGTCGAATTCGTCGATCATACAGGTTCCTTTATCGGCCAGTACCAATGCACCACCTTCCAAAGTCCATTCCTTTGTGATTGGATCTTTACGAACACTTGCAGTCAAACCAACAGCTGATGCACCTTGACCCGTGGCGAAAACAGCTCTATGGGCTGTTTTTTCAACATATTTTAATATTTGAGATTTAGCCGTACCTGGATCACCCAATAAGAGAACGTTTATATCACCTCTGATCGAGTGTTTACCATTCACATCTTTTGGAACTCCACCGAATAAAGAACATGCAACAGCAGTCTTAATATCACGATGTCCATAAATAGATGGTGCCATTGATGAAATGATTTTATCAATTATACCCTTTTCACGACTCAATGCTCTGAATTCTTTTTCTTCTTCTTCAGTCCATTGAGACGATTGTGAACTATCATTAGAACCTCCTGTTCTTCTTCCAATGGCATTAGCTTCAATCACTGTGGCAAACACAGGGAATCCATTCTTGGCATTCAATGTACCATCATAAGAATTTTTATAAACTCCCGTAACATCGATTTCTTCACCTGGTTTAGCAATATCCACAAGATCCCAAAGTAATATCACCTCTTTGTGACGAGGCAATCTACCTGCAGGAACCGATCCTGGAGATTCTTGTAATGTGATTCTTTGATAATTACGGTACAAAGTCTTTTCAGAATTCAGCCTGAAAGGTCCACGAGACTGACAATTTGTACAGAATGAAACTTTGACTTCCTGGTTGGAATCTTGGAAATATGGACCTAAGACAGTATCACATTTCAAACAATCGTACTTGACGTATTTCAATTGAGGGAAAACACCTGTTCTTCTGGTTACTACACCAGTGACTCTAACCAGAGAGTTTAAATTTGCTTCTCTCAATTCTCTTAAATTGTTAACAGTGGGGTAATCTGTGATTCTAATATGAATTTCTGAATGAATTTGACCATAATTAGGGTAATGTAATTCAGTGGCTTCCATGGCGACAATATCGAAAATTTTTAATACTTCTTCAGGACATGTTGTTAGAAATAGAGCTAATATTGCCTTTGATTGCAAAAGATGGAGATAAGATACTTCAAGAGATTCACTATTGAGTTCACCCAAGAGTCTAATTCTACCACCGTATACGGACTTTCCTTGATCATCTGTGTATTCCAATAAGAAAGATTTGAGTTCTCTTGCAATAGAACGGGCGACATTGGGTTTTGTGATCCACTCTACCACAGAGGCGGCTTTGACATCTGCCAATGCCTCGAGACTGATCTCTTGAGTCAATGGATCGACATCGTCTAATAGATCATCTTCATATTCATCTGCTTGACGCCTATTTCTACGTCTTCTTCTTTGAATGGGTAAACCGTATTCGTCTCTTGGGACATCATCATCCCCATAGCCGGCACCGTCCACGTCATCAAGGTCCAAGTTCTTGGATTTACTCAACTCGTCTCTGGCGTTAAGAATTCGATCTACACGTCTACGCTCAGCGGCGTCTAACTCGTCGTATTCCTGGTCGTCCAGCTCGGAGATATTATAGTTGTCCTGGGATGGCTTGGCCACGTAATCGCGCTCCATAGCGTCACCCATGAGGTCGACCTCGGGACCTTCAGCATCGATATCTCTGTCGCCGATGATCTCGTCCCCATCATCGTCCAGACCACCCAATGCCTCTTCTGTGTCGGCCAATGGGATGTGGCCATCGTCGTCACCTTCACCGCGATCGCCGCTTCTGTACCTGCTGATCTCGTCGATATCGTCGTCCTCGTCCTCGAATGGCAGACCTGGAGAAGATGGAATTACGGTCTGTCTTGGAGAAGAGCTGGGAGATGAAGAACCCGACGAGCCTGATGGCCCATCGTGGTCGTCGTCGTCCTCTGTCAGGACTCTCTTTCTTCTGTTGCTGTTGGACATGTGCGGTGCGGCAAGCTCTCAGTGGCAGAACGGACAAAGCTGCTACACGAACGGGAACACCAGTCTTGGGGAGAAACTCAATATAAACCTGAAGCTGGACCTGATCTGAGACACACTCCAGCCAAAGGGCATGTACTGTAGCAGAACTGGGCCCCAGCTAGCGCCAGCTAGAGCGAAACGCAGAAAAAAAAAACCCAGACGCGTTAGATGGAAATTACGTGCGTCTCCCTCCGCGCGCAATTTCCGCTTTGGGCTAAATTACTTGGGCTACTGGGCTACTGGGCTCTCTTCCCTGGCTTCGCTTCGTTGCCCTCTTAGTGGGTGGAGCCCTGGGGGCCAGCCTCACAAGTCTGGCACTACGTACCTCGTGCCAGTGAAGAGAGCCCAGTAGCCGGGGCGTCTCGCAACTGCAAGCTCCCCTAGCCAGGCCAAAATCACAGAGCTGCGCACCCCCGGCGCAGCAGACTTGCGAGGAGCATCCTGACATAAGCGCGTTCCACACTGTTTCACAACTTTTCAGGCCTGGCCCACCGGCATTGTCCCGATGCGGAAACGGCACAAAAATAAACAATTGCACCCAAGCACAGAAGAAAAAAAAACACTTTGAGGCACAGATCGCAGATTTGTGTGACAAGAATAGAACAAACAAGACCTGTTCACCACATTCGAGTTCTCTACCGCCAGGCTTAGATATCGCAACTGTCCTCTGGAGTGTGCTTTGTACCACAGATCTCGTTTCGCACTTGCACAGGCCAGTATAAGCCCCTCTTCCCACGCTTATACCCATCTGCACATAGCATAGAGTAAGTATTTCTCGTTCTCGTTCCAGGTTTTATGCCGAATTTCTCTTGGGCACAAGTCACTTGGGGACAACTCACTTGATTTGCCATTTGACTAGACAAGAAGCCGGACTAACTCGTGGAAACAGTGTCTTCACATCCCTATAACGGTCTCACGGGCCACCTCGGCGGCCAGGCCACATATGAGGAATTCGATCCTGAGTCAGGTGTGCCGGGAAGAAAACGGTCCCTGATCAGAAGAGAGCGTTCCTCCAAGAGGTCAACTCTGAACGACCCAACTGCCAATAGGAACCGCGACTCTGTGAGCGCTGCTGCTCCCGGTGACGACGCACTCAATGCCATACCGCTCACAGAGCTGAGGAGCCAGCCAAGGGAATATAATGGCTTAAACGATGAACAGCATTTACAACCCGGTATACTACACCCTCTTCCGGCCTCTCAATCGGGCGGGAACCTCCGGAATTCCAACCGTGATACCAATAACTCTGATCACAGAGACGATGATGACGATGAAGATGAAGATGAAGATCTCGACGATGTCAATGCACCCTTGAATAAAAGATATACTTCGGCGATACCCCAGAGGAGGGGCCATAAACTTAAAGAAAGCAAGCGGTTCCCATATTGGAACGTTTACTGTTATGTGATAACTTTTTGGGCTCCAGCACCACTCCTCAATTTATTCGGCCTTAGAACCCATGAAAGGCAAATGGCTTGGAGAGAGAAAATGGGTCTCATATCAATCATTCTAGTCATTGGTGCCATTATTGCATTCATAACTTTTGCATTCACTAGAACCGTTTGTGGTAACCAAAAGTTCCGTCTCTACAAATCCGACGTTAGTACAAGTCATTTGGTGATAAATGGTAGAGCATATGCATTGGATTCCTCATCTCACCCTGCAGCTCCTGGTATAGTCGCAGGTGCAAACATTCTTTACCCACCTGTGAATGCCGGTGGGAAAGATGCCAGTTTCTTGTTTCAAAACGTAAATGGGAACTGCAAAGGCTTAATTACCCCCAGAGATAACTGTTCTATTCCATATAATAGTGAGAAAGAACTCGCATGGTATATGCCATGTAAAGTCTTGGACTTGGATGGATCAACAGAAACAAACTTCACATTTGATTATTACAATGGTTATGCATGTCATACATCGACAAAAGCTAGGACTTCATTCTATGGTCTGGATGTTCTAGGTGATGTTTTCTACAAATGGGACGATATCAAAAACAGCTCGAGAAACCTATTGGTCTATAACGGTGATGTTTTGGACATGGATATGATCAGTTGGATTCAAAGTGATGATCTCGAATACCCTCAGCTCTTCGATGAATTGCACAATAACAAACTTCTTAGAGGCTATGATATTTCTGTTTTATTGACCACTTCTCATGAAAGACAAGCGGCGAATTGTCTTGTAGAGATGGTCAAAGTGGGTGTCATCGATTCCGATAGTATTGGATGTATTTCTTCCAAAATTGTCCTCTACATCTCTTTGGTGTTCGTTCTAGCTATCTCATTCGTCAAATTCTTTATTGCATGTTACTTCAAATGGGTGGTAGCACCAAAACAAGGTGCATCTGTTTCATCTATTAAAGACATGGTAGAGAGAGAAAAAACAACTGATAATTGGGCTCATGATCATGAAACCTCTGCTCCAATTGAAACAGTTCCTGAAAAGAGAAGAGCAAATTATCATCATGCAAGAACTCAAAGTAGAATGATGAATAGAAAGAATTTGAGAATGTCATGGGGAGGAAACTTGGATGGATTTTTCAATCCCGATGAATTAAATCCTGTCCTTTCCCCCAATGATACACATACTGTCAACAATTCCAGAAATAGACAAACACAAGAATATCATCCGAAATATCTTACTATGACAACAGAAGCTTACATGTTGGCCAACAGATCAAAACCAAGTCATACAAGAGTTTCATCAAATAATTTATTATTCTCTCCCTCGCATTCGATGTCCAATCCAGATGTTTCAAATCCTTTCTATAATAACAGTGGAATCTACGATCTTGATGAAGAAGATATACAAACTCTTGATCCTGCTTTGATTCATCCAGATGCCATCCCTCAACCTCCTGTCAGTTGGGAACCTTTCAACTATCCTCTTGTTCACACGATGTGCTTGGTTACTTGTTACTCTGAAGATGAAGAAGGAATTAGAACAACTCTCGATTCTATTGCCACTACAGATTATCCAAATTCTCATAAATTGGCCGTTATCATCTGTGATGGTTTGATCACAGGTGCAGGTAATGAGAAATCGACTCCAGAGATCTGTCTTGATTTAATGACAGATTTCGTCATCCCACAAGATGAAGTCCAACCTTATTCATATGTTTCTGTTGCACAAGGTAGTAAGAGACATAACATGGCTAAAGTATATGCGGGATTCTACAAGTTTTCCGATGAAACTGTTCCACCAGAAAAGCAACAGAAACTTCCTGTTTTGATGATTGTCAAATGTGGTACTCCAGCAGAGATATCTTCTCCAAAACCCGGTAATAGAGGTAAACGTGACTCACAAATCATTCTTATGTCATTTTTACAAGCTGTCACATTTGACGAAAGAATGACCGAATTGGAATTCGAAATGATGAAGGGAATTTGGCAGATTACGGGATTGATGGCTCAATTCTATGAAATTGTGTTAATGGTGGATGCTGATACATTGATTTATCCCGACTCTTTGACTCACATGTGTGCTGAAATGGTTAAAAATCCAGATATTATGGGTCTTTGTGGTGAAACAAAAATTTCTAATAAGACTCAATCATGGGTTACAGCTATTCAAGTGTTCGAATACTACATTTCTCATCATCAATCAAAAGCATTCGAATCAGCTTTTGGTACCGTCACATGTCTTCCTGGTTGTTTCTGTATGTATAGAATCAAAGCACCTAAAGATTTAAACGTTTGGGTTCCAATTCTTGCCAATTCAGATATTCTTGAGAAATATTCAGATAACGTTTTGGACTCGTTGCATAAAAAAAATCTATTACTATTAGGTGAAGATAGATATTTGTCTAGTTTGATGCTGAGACAGTTCCCACGTAGGAAACAAATTTTCCTTCCAAAAGCTGTCTGTAAGACAATGGTTCCTGATAAATTCAAGGTGTTACTTTCTCAACGTCGTCGTTGGATCAATTCAACAGTGCATAATCTAATGGAACTGGTCTTGGTCAAGGATCTTTGTGGTACTTTCTGTCTTTCTATGCAATTCATCATTGGAGTCGAACTTGTAGGTACTTTGGTCTTACCTGCTTCGATCACTTTCACCTTGTACATCATTTTCATCGCCATCCTTACTAAACCAACTCCAACCCTTTCTCTTGTACTTATGGCAATTGTATTTGGTTTACCGGCTGTCCTTGTTGTGTTCACTGTCTCTTCCCTTACTTATGTTGGTTGGATGTTGGTCTATCTTTTGTCCTTACCCATATGGAACTTTGTCCTGCCTGCATATTCATTCTGGAAATTTGATGACTTCAGTTGGGGTGATACGAGAAAAACTCAAGGTGGCGATAAAGGGTCTCACGATGGTGGTGCTGGTGAATTTGATGGTTCCAAAATTATTCAAAAGACTTGGAAAGACTATGAGAGAGATAGAAGAGGAATTAACGATAATTACAGAGTTCCTAATGTCTACAATCCGGGATTCATTCTAGATGAAGAACCAAGTAGCCTCTCGGGTGACAATCGCCATTCTCATAGGCAATCCGGACTCAATTTTGTTGATATGTCTCTTGATATAAACCATCAATCACCTGAGAAGAATGGATCTTCTGGCACAGCCAGAAGCTACGCCACAGCAGATGAAAAATAGATAGTTTCGTGCCAACACTACAAAAAAAAAAATGTCTAAACGATTGCATCATACCTTCTTTTTTTACTATCGGGTCACTTTTAGCATTGTACTATTGTTTGTCATTTGACTAATTCATTTACCTACTATTTACATATTCTAGAAATTCATTCCGTTTTAAAGTTGATCACAATATCCCTCACTAGCTTCTCTGCTCGAGGTACTTTCCCACCAATAACAGCCAAAGTTTTCACCAAGAGCGGATGAAGCAATTGTAGCGATTTGCTAACTATGGTGATACTAGTCGGGTTACCTTTTTTCGCACTTTCTTGTAAAGATATCTCTCTGAGACCGTTCAGCAGTATTTGTAGCTCGACTTGCTGGATTCTTGGCAGCGGCGACTTGTTTACAAGTCTAGAATCAGATAGAAACTTACGCAATGTCAATGCCGCTCTAGAAGTTAAAAAAGGGATCGTTTTGTCTCGCAACAGAGTTTTGAAAGGGTCCGTTTCATCGTTCGCTAATAATGAAAAACTGATGAGATCAGACAAACATTCTTTGGCTATTGATAACCGAGGTAGTTTCTGCAAAGTGGATACGCTTCCATAAGATTTCTCTAAATCGAAGGCTACTAAGTTCCGAGCAACTTCCACGGGAGAATCAGACGTCGATAACACATTGTTCTCAAAGTCTTCCAAAGCATACAAGAATGAATTGGACCACACAATTGTTACCAGTTCCTCTATAGTAGCAGGATCACTGTAGAGTACACCTTCACTATTGACGATCGAATCTCTCAATGAACGATATCTCTGGAAATCAAACTGTTCAAACTCGGCACTCTCGTCTTCGAACGACAATGCCGACTTCAAAGTTTCCATGATCTGCTTCTGTAATGCGATTTTCAAATCGGTATTTAGACCTTTGCTCTCCTTGAAAGTTGACGTAACCCGAATAGTAATGCTATCCAATACCTCCAAACTTAAAGTCCACAATTTCTTTGTGGGTTCATCTGCCGATTTTTTACTCGAGACCTCGAGCAAAGACTTGAAGACTTTCTGTATAGTTTTGTCCTCGATGAACGGTACCAAATCATTTATGTCATCCAGACGTTCCTTCAGCAGCTGAATCGCAGAGTAGCTAACAGCTTTGAAAGTTGGAATTCTAATAGCTCTCGAGCCTAATTTCTTTTGTATAAGGTCACGAGTGGTGAAAGGCAATACAGCAATCACTGTCAACTGCTGCAGCAATAATGCGGTGTACTTTTGTTCGTCATCAAACACGAGCTTGCTCAATTGTTGGATCACGCGGTTCTGAAGATCTGTTGGGCGCTTATCATCATTTTGCCTTCCTGCAAGCACGGGGTACCGCACACAGGAATTGAACACAAAGAAAATCTTTTCCAACCGACTCAGGGTAAGTTCAGACTTCACTAGGTCAAACAATGAAGTGAACACCTCTAAATGAGTTGTTAAACATTCTTGGTACAACCCATCCGATGACAGATTGTACGTGATCGGAACTCCTACCCAAAAATTGAACAGTTCATCGACAATAGTTCCTTCAATATGCAAATTCTTCCTTGAAACGAACTGTTGAACGAGGTTCGAAAATGCTTTGTGCACGTTCAGACTGAGCGCTACCCAATCAGAATTCAGTTCGAGCAATGATCTGTAATAGGTAGCAAGTATTTTCCAATAATGTAGTTGCGAATCATCCGCCGATGATTCTGGTGTCAATAAAAATGAAATGTAAAGTTTAGTGACTCCGTTTGTAATATGGGTCAAACTTTCATTCCAGTCATTTTGCTGACTGGTATGTGCATCTTTTGGGTCTGCTTTGAGTACTTGAGAAGGGGGTAATACCTTAAGAGTGACAGGTTGCAGTATGATACTATGAATCAACTTCCAGGAATGGTGTAGACCAATATGTGACTCGATGAGACTGAAAAATGTCATTATAGAGCCATTTCTCACTTGTGCTCGCGGATCATTTGCAATATTAGCAAGTTTGTAGAGTAAATATATCCACAGAAGTCGGAATCTATCCGCTTGGCTTTCTGGCAGCGGCTTCTGTTTAGACAATAAATCATCACTTGACTTAATGTAGTCTTCGATTTTGGAGTCCTTCAAGTCGACTGAGTTTTCGATTTTTTCCTTGGAATAATCACTCAAGATCCAGAAGTAGCTTATAGCATTGAATGAAATATTGAGTTCAATCGTTTGAGAGACAAAATTGTAGAGACAGTCAACAATAATTGGTATCTGATCAACAGGCACACTTTGAAGCGTTTCGTCCAATATCACTTTCAATGTTTCAAATGAAGACCGAATAGTTAACGTTATGGTTTCATTCAGTGTCTTTTCATCTGTGTCGTCGAAATGTTTGGACCTCGATATAGACTCAAAAGGTAAACTGAGCATCTGTATGATGATATTCCAATAATTTGAGAATAGGATGCCAAATCTATCAACAAGTGATTTGAGAAGATTAGATGTCTGTAGGTAAATCTGAACCTCACATCCTAGAACAAGGATTTCACTTGTAGGAGGCAACTGGGTCAAACTCTCCATAAACTTATGTATTGACTCAAAAGTGATTTTCTCGGTATTCTTCAATTCATCGTGATAATTATCTCCCGACTCCTTCAGTGCATTCACTCTTTCGAATCCAGAAACTGCTATCGACTTGATGATCAAATTGAAGCTTCTACCAACAAACAAACGAAGATCGTTTTCTAGTGACCTATTGCTGATAATCTTGACAAAGTAACGGGTAACAATTTGCACGTTTGATTCATCGTTCAGGAAATGATCCACAGGATTGAGTTCCACAAGTTCTGAGATCTTACTAATGAAAAAACTTCTGTTGTAGATACTGACTTGCAGTTCACCTCCGAGAAAAGGTTGGCGCCCTTTCTCAGTGCTCTCACTAGGTATGAGACCTATCGACTGATCTGAGAGATCAAACGCTGCAAGCAGCAGCTCTCTGAATACTTCGCTACCTTGAGAGCTAACGTTGGCGTTGAGTTTCTTTAGCGAGCTCTCGACAGAGAGAAGATCATGATTGCTGAAATCAGAGGAGATTGGAGGTGCACCTTTGAATTTCATATCAGAGGGTCCATCGATGTAGTAGCTGACCCACTGCAAAGTAGTCAAGATTAATTTCCATTTAGAACCAAGCACAGGTCCCAACGAAGCAGCCAAACTAAGAAGAGCACGAAAGCATATAACATTACGGCTATTGATCGACCTGGGGTAGAACAGAGCTCCGGCACTCGCAGGTGTCGGCGCATTTCCATTGGTGACAGAAGAAATATTAGAAACGGCGCTATTGAATGTAGAACTCAATGTGCCCACTATACTCTCGCTGATAGACAGGCTCTTTTGCTGATGTTCTTCGCTATCAACTTTCAAAGTGGCTGTAGTGAATATGAAGAGAATTGAATCTCTTGCAAACGTAATGTCCAATATGCCATAAGCGTGGCAAAGTCTTTGCAATGCTCTCACTAGCTTTGTGAAGAGCTCATGATCAACTGCTGAATAAATAAATAAGTTGAACAACTTGACGAGAACCTCATGAGTGGCAATGGCAAAGTCTCGATTGAAAATGTAATCTTTTTCAAGTTCTGCTTGATTTGCAAACACCTTGTCATTCAAAAAAGTAACAGACTTTTTTTCACTGTTTCCTGAAACCTGATACGAAAGATCAAGTGCATTGTTGCAGATACCATCCGCAATCTTGACTGCAATCTCTGCTATTAAAAAGAGTGGATATGCTTCCGGAGTAGGAGGGACCTCTGATTTATCTAGTGATTCAATATATGGAACTCTCAACGTCGTTTTACCTAATATAACACCATGGGTTTCGTGCCTGCTGTTGCCTTCGGCTTGTTCAGTGCGAGGTATACGAAGAATATCAGATGTCTGTAAGAGATGTTTGTAATCCTTGGCAAGAAGCAAAATAGCATCCAGAAAATCAGCAATCACATTCTTGCGTTCCTCCTCTTGGTTGTTGTCATATTCTTGAAAAATCTTCCGTGATGTAGCTGTGTCTTCGAATAATCCATGATATATTTCTAGTGCCAGAATCTTCTTCCACAAAGGTGACACTGCATCTTTGGTCAGTGTGTGCGTCAGAAGAGATAATGTCACCTCTGACTCAATAATCAGGATATCGAACTGATCATGGATGAATAGAGAGATCAATCTAGATACTCTTACCATGAGAGTAAAATCCTTACTGGAGGAAAGATATCGTAGGAGAATAGGTGCAGCTCGGGTACGAAGAAGGTATCCCAACTCCACATGTCTCAGAAACACCTCTTTATTGTTCTTTATTACGCTTTCAAGTAGCTCAAACCCAAAATCTTCCGTGATATAATTTGTTTTCAAAAATGCCGGTTTGTGGTGTTCGATAAGAGTGCAAAGATCCAAGAGAACCCTTCGGGCGTCATGGGCAGCAGGAACAATCTTTATAATCTTATGATCGTCAATTTCTGTATCGAACAGAACATCGCTTGCAGCCTCGGTTTTACCTTTGTCCTCATCATTCACTTTTTCAAATACTAGGTTGATCAGTTGAAGAAAAGTGGCAGACGCTGTGTTCATCACGGTGGCCATACGATTGGAACCCTGCAAAGAAGAGCAGACGAATAGGAGATTTGAAAGAAGGCCATCAAAAATGAATACCGAATAGTTCTGGAATAAGCTGGGAAGGATCTGAAGTACCCTTAGTTGAATCTCCACACTGGAATGCGTACACTCGAGCAAGGCATCAATAACGAGATCTAATTTGGTGACCGGGAGCGCATTGACAAGGATCAACTTGCTTAACGATTGCAATGCTATTGCTGCGAACTTGTTGTTACGAGATTGGCATGATAGTAGAAATGGATTTATAAAATCCAATGACTTGGCAAGCGTTTTAAAGATCTCTTCGTCATGTTGTTTGGCAGATGTTTGTTTCTTGAGTATTTCCAAGGACCTCTCCGAAGCGTGCTTCACATCCGCATTTCGTCTCTTGGACTCAGTCGCCAGCGTCGTGAGGTCTGTGGATAACTGCTGTATCAGACTCATTATCAAACAGACAGCTCTACCACCAGTAACAAGTTGCTCAGAAACTCAATTGCAAGGATATTCACATGTTTACATAGATGATCAAATACCTGTCTTCTTTTCCTGCTTTATTTTGGTCTCGTGGTTACCTAATCAGATGCACTCTCGATTTGGCAAAATTTAAATGCGAAACTTTTCAACTGAAGAGGGCCTTCAACCGTTTGAAATCGGTCTTTTGGAGTACACTACATGTATAAAGCAGCAATGGATGGTGTGTTTGCAATCAACAAGCCTTCTGGCATCTCCTCAAATCAATTTCTGAACCAGCTGAACAAAGTTTTCACAAATGCAGCTATATTTCAGCCGTCATTGAATGCGCTTAGGGAAGCTAAGTCCGCTGGATATAAAGGCGAGAAGGTTCCCCGCAGACTGACAAATGTCAGAGTCAAGATGGGTCATGGAGGAACTCTCGATCCACTAGCTTCAGGTGTTCTTGTCATTGGTGTGGGAAAAGGAACCAAGCGTCTGCAACACTATACTGTGGGTTCGAGCAAAGTTTACGAGACGGAAGCTTTGCTCGGCGGATCAACTACCACTGGTGACAGTGAGGGTGAGTTGCTACTCAAAACAGAAGTTGACTTCATTGACAAACAGTTATTAGAAGAGACCGTTCCAAAGTTTACTGGTACTCTAAACCAGACCCCTCCTATATTCAGTGCATTGAAAATGAATGGAAAGCCGCTGTACGAATACGCTAGACAAGGACTACCTTTGCCTCGTGAGATCAAGGCAAGGGAAGTGAAGGTATCTAAATTCACATTACATGATGATAGTCTACGTCGTGATCATGACTATGAATTTCTGAAACCGGTTGTTGATGAAGAGCAAAAGGTCAATGTCACGGAAGAATTGAGTAAAAATCCAACTCTAAATGACCATGAAGTTTCATTTTCTCAAGAATACCTGGAGAAAGCAAAAACAGATCCCAGTTTGAAAACAGGGCAAGTTGAGCTCCGACTCGATATATCCCCAGATGACTCAAAACACGAGAAAGCACCACTACTCCACTTTACGGCGGAAGTGTCGTCTGGTACCTATATTAGATCCCTTATTAGTGATTTTGGGCGCGCTTTGGGATCCTCTGCGTA
This sequence comes from Wenyingozyma succiphila, assembly GCA_001599255.1. Taxonomy (NCBI): domain Eukaryota; kingdom Fungi; phylum Ascomycota; class Pichiomycetes; order Pichiales; family Pichiaceae; genus Wenyingozyma; species Wenyingozyma succiphila. The sequence continues at coordinate 565,084 of BCGL01000005.1, read as the reverse complement.
CATGGTGAAACTCATAAGATCACGCCAAGCTGAGTGGGAACTTTCCAACAGCTTCAATATTGATGACTTTGAGCAGAATCACGAAGAGGTCTGGGGACCTGTTTTACGACTTGTTCTCGAAAAAGGAACCGAAGTGAACATTAGACAGGAACTAGCGAGAGCTAAAGAAGCTTACCAGCAAAAGCTCAAGAGGTCTGCCAGTGATGCAGAAGCCTCAGAAATTGACACAAGTAAAAACGGAAATGAAGAGGACAATGATCACAAAGCGAGAAAGACTGATAGTTCTACTGTCGAAAGTTGAAGAAGAGCATGCGAGGTATCTATCATATTTGTATACACACTTGTAAATATACCTATATATGTGTGCCTGATCTGATTATTATACATGATCAGAAATGGCTATGAAGAAAAGGAGATCACGACAACGGCAATCCATGAGAGCCATATCCATGACGTAGGAGCCACCAGTCTGCCAGCTGCCCAACTGGATTGTGAGGAATCGCCCATATAATTGCAACTAACGTAATCGCCACCTTCATCCCAGAAATAGCTTTCAATTATTGAGGAGTTTTTGCTGGGGCAAGCAAACCCAAAGTCAGAAGGGCAATCCCTTACGATTGCCTGACATGTATTGAGGCAAGGCAAGATCTCGTAGTAGTCCAATGGAGGAGAAATCACATTCTTTATGAAATCTGACCTCCCATCAGAGGAATTATAGTGCTTGTAACCAACAGTTGAGTTATCTGCTGAACACCTTGGAATAGTTACTGCACATAACCAGTTTTTGTAAGACTCTGCGCAGTCGTCACATGTTCTGATGGTTGAAAATCTTGAATCCAATTCAGTATCGCAGGCAACCTGTTGCAGTGCATAGTCGAAATTTTGATAGTATGCTTTTGCCTGTTGATCATATGCTTCTGCCAAAGCAGTGGTATTGAACTTTTCAGAGTTTGGAACTGCGTATGCTACACCATCACAGAAATCTAAATCATAAATGATTTTACAAGCGGGGGAGTCCTGCGTTGTAAGAGAGAACTCGGAATACACGACACCACCATACTTAGCTGAGTCAAAATCTTCCAATACAACCGCTTTGTAAGTTACAGCTGATTCAAGGCCGTCAATGAGGACTAATGAGGAATTGGTAGCTGCATCTGTAGGCAAGGTACGCTTCAGCATGTAATCCGCATTGTTTTTAACCGCACACCAACTATTATTCAGTTGTGTAAAGTTTGTGGTCAACACATCAGTCTCGAAAAGGTATAGCGTGTAATTAGATCCTTGATCCAGAGTAGACACAGAAATCAACACTGAATCAGTGTCGGTATCCCGAACAGATACCAATTGGTTGATGTCATATTGGAAGACCAAACTATTCTGTGAAACACCCAGTTCATAATTCCAAGTGTCCGCTGCAGTGCACTGGTCACAGTCATCTGGTTTCACAATTAGATATAATGTCTGATTGTAATCTGTAGCCTGAACTTTGGCGAAATCCTGTGCGAACCCTTGCTCAAACACAAAGCTAGACATAGAATCCAAATTCATGTCATTATAAAGGGTTTTATCTGTGGTATAATAGATCGTGAGACCTTCGTCTTCATCATTTTGTGTGGGATCATACTTTGTGGGTAATGCACACAAACTGGCACTCATGAATATAATGATTTCCCACTCCTGTGAGAGCCCAGGAGAAGTATAGTTGATAGGAAATTCAAATCTATGTATTTCATTCAAACTTATTGATCCCGCAACTGGGGTCCATTCCTCCAGGGCACCGTGATCTGAAATATTGGAAGACGCCCCATATGATGTGCTTCCTAGCAGCAACCTGTCTCTCTTTAGTTGAGGTGAGCTCGGTGGTGAGTGTTGGTCGCCTGTAACTGATCGCACCACCTCTGCTCCGCCATAGTATGCAAGTTTATAGTTGTTGCAAGCAAGTACATCTTCTGCATTTCGCAAGTCCTGGCATTTCAAATGCCGTACACACTGCCTATCGACAGCATTATAACCATGTCGTTGGTTATTCGAAATCTGCAACCGACATGTCTCCCACAGCAAGTTATTTGACGAATCAAGTTCATCGCCGTGCGCCAGATCTGAGCCCCCATTTTGAGATGTGATAGCATGGCAGGCTATCGCAAAAGCTGAGAGCAGCAGTAGCAGCCCTCGAGTCATACAAACCATTCGGAAGCTATTTCTTGTTGCTGGCTAATGTCCAGTTGCCTCTCTCTAGCATCTGGTGTTGGTAGAGATTTTGAAATACTAGCTCTTCACTCCACTATCTTTACAGAAGACATGCTTATTTTGAATTTTTTATTGATTACATAATATAGAAAACGAAGTACATAGTGGCCTTTTTTTTTTTTTTTTTTTTTTTTTTTTTGAGGGGTGTGTTTTTTTTTTGTTTTTTTTTTTTTTTTTTATTTTTTTTTTATTTTTTTCCTTTTTGTGTTTTTGGAATATTTATCTGTTCTCGGAGTGTTGTTTTCTTTGTGATAAGCTGCAACTGGTCAAAAGGCATTGTTTCCAAT